>CAUYQU010021615.1:0-24295 GCA_963574635.1 Cheracebus regulus
ACTACCCACCTTCTGAAGCCTGCTTCTGTCAATTCGTTGAACTCATTCTCCATCCAGTTTTGTTCCCTTGCTGGTAAGGAGTTGTGATTCCTTGGAGGAGAAGAGGCATTCTGGTTTTCGCAGCCAGCGCAGCAGTTTGCGCTAGACCCAGGAAGGTTATGCTCAGTGAGGGGAGGGGTATCCACCATTACTGAGGCAGTTCTAACCTTGCCTGTGTAAACAAAATCACAAGGAAGTTTACACAGCAGCTGGGCAGAGCCTGTGGTAGCTCAGCAATGCCTCTGCAGGCAGACTGTGACTTGACTTCCTCCTTGCTGGGCAGGGCATCTCTGAAAAAAGGCAGCAGCCCATCAGGGACTTATAAATAAAGCCCCACCTTCCCAGGTCAGAGCACCTGGGAAAAGGGGAGATGGTAAGTCCCACTTCAGCAGACTTAAATGTCTCTGCCAAGCAGCACTGAAGGGAGCAACGGAGCTCCCAGCACAGCACTTGAGCTCTGAAAAGGGACAGACAGCCTCCTCAAGTGGCTCCCTGAGCCCCATATATCCTAAGAGACACCTCATACGGGAGAGCTGTGGCTGACATCTGGCAGGTATCCTTCTGGGAGAAAGCTACCAGAGGAAGGAACAGGCAGCAATCCTTGCTGTTCTGCAGCCCCCAAGAGTGATTCCCAGGCAAGCAGGGTCTGGAGTGGACCTCCAGCAGTCCTGCAGCAGAGGGGTCTGACTGTTAGAAGGAAAACTAAAAAGCAGAAAGAAATAGCTTTAACATCAACAAAAAGGACATCCACTCAGAGACCTCATCCAAAACCTACCAACTTCAAAGACCAGAGGTAGATAAATTCGTGAAGATGGGAAGAAACCAGCAAAAAAAGCAGAAACTTCCATTTTTTGAAATTCATTAGATCTATCTTTTGACACCCATTCGCAATCACGAGAACAGCATGGGAAAGACCCACCCTCATGATTCAATCATCACCCACTGGGTCCCTCTCACAACACATGGAAATTATGGGAGCTACATGATGATATTTGAGTGGGGACACCGCAAAATTATATCAAGTACAACATACATTATTATTCCAGTGATGAATACACTAAAAGCCCTGTCTTTGCCACTATGTAATATATTCATGTAACAGAATTACATGGGTTCCCTATACATTTATATAAATAAAATAAAATTTAAAAACCAATCACAAAAATTTGGATTACAGTGGTAAATATGATAGATTATATTTTCAAAAAGTCATCACACAAATATAATTTATTCCACTTTTTACAATGCGAGATTGATAAATCTCCATCAAGAGATGGGATTGATGTTCTCTCCCCTTGAATCTAGGTTAGCTCATGACTAAAAGAAATGATATTTTGTGTTTTCTGAGGTTAGGTTATAAAAGATCCATTTTTCATCAGTCTCTCTCTCTCTAGACAGAGCAATAGTCGCTCTTGGAACACAGTGACCATGTCATGAAGAATATCAGGTCACTTGGAGAAGTCATATGTAGACGTTCCAGCTAACAGCCAACATCAACCAGCTAAAGTCCTAGCCAATATCCACTTTCAACTACCAGACATGTGAGTGAGCTAGCATTCACATTTCCAGTCCTCAGCCATCAAGTTTCCATCACCCTTAAATTATCCAGCTGAGGCCCCATATGTCCTAGAACAGAGAAAAATTATACCATCTGTGTCTCATTCAGAAAATGTGGGTGGCTGTGTGGCTATGGCAACTCATGACTGTAATCCCAGCACTTTGGAAGGCTGAGATGGGAGGATCTCTTGAGCTCAGAAGTTTGAGACCAACCTGGGCAACATAGGACACTTTGTCTCTACAAAAATAAAAATTAAAAAATAAGCCAAGTGTGGTGGTGTGTGCCCATGGTCCCCAGCTACCTGGGAGGCTGAGTTGGGGGAATTGTTTGAGCTTGAGAGGTTGAGGACTCAGTGAGCCATGATTGCATCACTGTACTCCAGCCTGGGTGAAAGTGCAAGACTCTGTCTCAAAAGGAAAAAAAATATGAGCATAATAAATAGTTGTTTTACACAACTAAATTTTAGGGTGATTTTGTTATATAGCCATAGATAACCAGAAAAGTAAACATCTAAAATTGGACTTTATTGTGAATATCTCATAGTTCACAATGTATTACAATGATTTGACAAAAAGAGGCATGAAACTATCAAAGATTATATGTAATTTTCAAATTCACAATATAGATTAAGATTTTAAAATTATTTAATGAACAATAATTATATGCCTGTGATATAGATTAATAAAATGCATTCAGAACAATGGGACAGGTGACTAGCTCCATATAGAATTATGAGGGAGTCTTCAGGTAATATTCTACTAAATTATTAAATATAAAAAACCACTCAATGCTCACAAAATCACAACGAAATAAGTACATTTATATATTACTGAGAACATTATAAACTATAGCCATCCTCTTAGTAATAAGACAATACATAGCAAAATCCATAAAGAAATTCATAAGAATTTATCCATTTATTCTTTCACTAAATATTTACCCCTAAAAATGAGTGAGAGGAGAGGCAATGAGATATTAATTACAGCATTAGCTTTAGAAACAAACAATAGAAATGCCCAATAATAGGGGAGAAATAACACACATTTAAATAATGAATTATAGCCATTCAAACAATGATTTGAAAATCTGTATAAAATCATGGATAAATGTTCGTGGTGTTTTAAGTGAAAGAATGTAAGTGGCATGTACCCCATTATTACAATTACGGAATATATATTCGCATTGTTTAGAGCTAGATGAGAAAATATTAGAAGGCAAAATGAACAGAATAGAGCTATCCAAGAAAAGTTTTATGTATATATGGGGATCAACTATATGGTTTAAGTGACTTCAAATCAGTGAGGAAAGAATGAACTTATCAAAAAATGGTGTTGGCTGTCTATTGCACTCAACATTAAAAAGACAGAAGATAGACAGATTTTTAATTTTTTTTTCTCGAGACAAGACTCACTCAGCCAGGCTGGAGTGCAGTGGCACAAAGTCTGCTCATTGCAACCTCCACTTCCCAGGCTCAAGTAATCCTCCCACTTCATTCTCCCAAGTAGCTGGGACTACAGGCATGCGCCACCAGGCCTGGCTAATTTTTGTATTTTTAGTAGAGATAAGGTTTCACCATGTTTCCCAGGTTACTCTCAAACTGATGGGCTCAAGAAATTGGCCTTCCTTGGCCTCCCAAAGTGCTGGGATTACAGGCATGAGCCACTGTGCCTGGCCCAGATAGACATTTTTTTCATCAATCAAAACTATCTTTTTATAGATAGTTTGAGACACAAATCTAACTATATTTACAATTAATTGAAAAGTAGAAGTATAAATATAAAATGCAGAAGACTATTTTTATAATTTTTGGATAAGAAATATATTAAACAAATCAGAAAACTAGAAACCAAAAAGGAAAAGACCAACAGATTTGACTATATTAATATATGAAACTAGTTTCTGGTGATAACATAAACAAAAACAAAATAAATATGACAGACAGGAAGAAAATATTTATTACATATAAAATAAAAAGGGGAAAATAACCATACTATATAAAGAGTGTTTACAAATCATAGGAAAAGCAACAATTCAGCAGAGGACATCAAAAGATATTTCATGGAAAAAATGCAATTATCCAATAATATGCAAATCAAAATATAGTACACCTTGCTGCTAATAAGGAAGATAATTAAAATAGCAATGACACCATGTTTACTCAGCAAATAGAGAAAATGGATTTACAGTAAGTAGTGTTTGCAACCATTCAAGGAAAGACACTCATATACTGTTGGAGGATGTATAATTTGGCACAGGCAGTATCTGTACAAATTTCTAATATGCTTTTTGATCCCAACATTGCACTTAACAGGATTCTAGCTTGGTAAAATATTCTAACTTGTGCATTAAGATGGGTGTTTGTCTGGTCGCAGTGGCTCACGCTTGTAATCCTAGCACTTTGGGAGGCCAAGGTGGGTGAATCAACTGAGGTGAGGAGTTGAACAGCTTGGCCAACATGGCAAAACCCTGTCTCTACTAAAAATACAAAAATTAGTCAGGAGTGGTAGCGCATGCCTGTAATCCCAGCTACTTGGGGGGCTGAGGCAGAATGTTTGCTTGAACCATGGTGGTGGAGGTTGCAATGGAGATCGTGTCACTTCACTCCAGCCTGGGCAAAAGAGTGAAACTCCATCTCAAAAAAAATAAAACATAAAAAAAGAAGAGATGGATGTTCATTATGGACACATGCACACACACACACACCCACACATACACACACAAAGGAAACAGCTTAACTGTTCATTTAAAATGATGCATGACTGCAGAGCTATTCAAGATCTCCAAGACATTTTGTTTGTGAAAACAAAATAAAGTTGTCCAATAAAATATTTGATTACTATATATTTAGAAAAAATTGTAGGCCCTTAAATCCATGTATATAAATACATATTAAAAGATCTTCAAGGACAAGTATCAAACTAATAATCATGTTTACTTCTCAGAAAGGAAAATTAGTTTAGTTGAAGAAGGTGAGTATAAAGTGGAATTTTAGCATTCTACTTTATATATTTTGGTATGTATAAACTTTTACTATCAAGCACGTATTTGTGTATTGAAAAGCAATGAAACTAAAAATGAAAGTCAAGAAGCAAATGTATTATAAAGGTACCTATAAATAATCTTTAATAACAATCATTAGATAAAAGCATTATTATAAGCAATTTTCAAGCTCTTTTATAAACATGGTATTATCACACTTTATTTTTACAACAATCCTATGAAGTACAGAAGTAGGTATATATTATTATTCTTATTTTGTACTTGAAGAGACATTCTTAGAGACATTAAATAATTTGCCATACTTTGTATTCCTGTATTTACTGAAAATGCAGCCTCTTTCTTCCTCATGAGAGACAGGCAGATATAATTAGTTTGTCTCATAAGTGTGCTATATGAAAGTTCATAAACACACAAAGAGAGCTATCTGGCTACAGCCTTTTTTGCAAAGTCTGAAGATTTATAACAATACCATAGACTGACAATTGTGAAGAAAACCAAGATAATTAGAACTATTTTAAGGTTATAATATAATCAAATAAAATGTGAATGTACTTTACAAACAGTAAAATGCTATGCAAATAGAAGTTATTACAGTGGTCTCTGTTGAGTAGCAAATGGCTTAGCAGAACTAGAAATGCGCCATTTCTAGTTCTAGTTCACTAGTTCACTAGTAAAATTCACTAGTTTACTAGTTTACTAGTTCACTAGTAAAATTCCGGCTCTAATATTTCCCAAACATGTAAATTTAGACCATTTAACTTCTCTGAGTTTCTGTAAAATGTAGCTAATATTCTTTCTTCCCCATCCCCATATTCCTACATTATGTGCATGTAACTACACACACACAAACATATAGGAATCTGAGAAATAAGTGAGACGATACATATAAAAGCATCTAGTATAGTGCCTGGCAAGTTATACATGCTCTATGTATATTAGTTGCTGTGAAATTCATTTAAAAAAGAGACATACAGCATAGGTCAGACCAAAGCAAAGCAGAGCATTGAGCACTGCTAAAATGTTGCTGGTAACTGAAGACCGCAGTGCCTCTAATTGTTTCTGGTGACCATGGAGATATGTTAAAAAATATCAACAGGCTGAGCTATTTGAAATAATTTTTAAAGAAAAGCTGTCTTTGTGTTTGAGTATGCTAATCTAATCATTTCAGACAATGATCTCTATGACTGTGATTGAATCTAGCAACTGTCACTTTTGCATTGAGTAAAAGAATTTGTCTCAGTTTGATCACAGCTCCTAAACTACACAGCTGGGGACATGTTGCCTTCCTTCTTTGATTCATTAAAATTACTTTCATATTCATGGTATTTTCATGACAGCTTGATATACTGCTTCAAGCACTGGTAAGTAGGTAAAGAATTTCCAGCATCTAGGGAAGGATGAATTTGCTCTGGAAGAGAATACATCTTGATGTACTGCTATTGAATCACCCGGAAAGTGTTGAAGGAACAGTTGCACTTTGGTACCTATTTTCAATGTCTAATGTTGGGTATATAATGTACATCACACTTATGTGATATGTAGAAAATAAATATAAATGTAAAATAATATACGATATATAAAATATGTTGTACATAAGATAAATATACACATAAAGTTGCTTATACTTTCAAAGTTATCTACTGCATTTCTACTCCAAGTTATGACAACAAATAAGAGATAACCACCTCTCCTTGAACTTAATTGAAGTTTGTCTTTTGAGCTGAAAACTAATCTAAAACCCACACCTTCACTTAGGGTTACAATCTCTTTGAAATATTCAGAGTTGAAGATAAAATTGAGTCATGTTCAAATGACTTGAAACTTCTTTTTGCTTCTTTCTCCGTTGCCATAGCCAGATGATTTTGACATATCTTTGCTAACAACTTTTCTATCCTAATTAATGCTCTCACATCTCCTTTAAATCTTTGCTCAAATGTGTCCTTCTTCAGATCTAACTTGAATATCCTATTTTAAAATTTATATACGTCCCTGGACTCATTTCCTTTATCCTTCTCTAATTGTTTCTTACATCACTTATTAACTGTTTCTTGTCCTATAATGCACATATTTATTATATCTGTTGTTCGCTATCTGTGGCTGTTAGTACGTAAACTCCATAAAGGAATCTTGGCTGACTTTGCCCACTGATATGTCTCAAGCATCTATAAGAGAGTTTGGCACAAAGCAAACATTTAATAAATATATATTTGAATGAATGAATGAATGAATAAATATGTTTCATAGGTGCCTCTTTAGGAAAAAAAATTTTTTTTTGAGACAGAGTCTCACATTGTCACCCAGGCTGGAGTGCAATGGTGCGATCATGACTCACTGCAACCTCACCCTTCTAGCCCAAGTAATCCTCCCACCTCAGCCTCTCGAGTAGCTGGGACCACAGGCATGTGCCACCATGTTGGGCTAATTTCTTTTCATTTTTTGTAAAGACGAGGCTTACTACTTTACCTGGGCTGGTCTTGAACTCTGGGCTCAAGCAAGCCTCCTGCCTCAAACTCTCAAAGTGCTGGGATTATAGATGTGAGCAACGCTGGCCTCAAGAAAATTGTTGATCTGATTTGACAATGCTCATAAGAACATCATCTAATCACAAGGAAAGATGGTATTCATGGGGACTGTGTTTTGGGTGAGTGATTGACTTTCTGAAGAATATGTTCTCTTGGTAAAATATGTAACTCAGTTTGGTTCTAAAATGTATATTCATCTCTTTGGAATGCTTTTACTTTATTTGTGATTTATAATATCCTACTAGTTCACAATATAGCATCTGTATGGTTATATGCAAAGAGGAAAATCTAGAAACATTTTTTTGAATTACCTGAATAGAGATCTTTGATCTCTGTGTTTAAATTTCAAAGACTGAACTCTAGAATCACAGTGCTATGTTCTTAGGTGCTATTCCTATATTTCAAAGGTCTTAAGGCAAATGAAATACTGATTTTTTAAAATAAGACGTGAAGTTAGAGGAAATCTTAAATAACAGTGACATGCTTAGCAGTAATTTGATGGCAGAGAAGAAACATCAACAATATGCTTCTTTTTTATCTCTCACATTTTAGGGTTACAGTTTCAAAATATGTAGACTTCACATAGGTGTTTCCTAGGCCAGCAACATTTACATAAGGTAAACTTGAATAGGAAAATTGAGGGGAAAAAAACAGAGAAAGGATTAAATGTGAAGTGTTGCTCTTCAGACTCGTACATGGTGCAATTTCTTTAATTAAACCCTTGAAATATAGCTTAAGATGTAATCAGTCAATTCTTGACTGAATGCAGATTCATTAGGAATATCCAAACAAGTCTAAACTAATGCAATTTACTTAGAAAACAAAAACCCAAACTAAACAAGAGAAACTTATTAAAGATTTTTGACTTAATAGCTCATGTTTGTTCTAGAATAAAGGAATTTGCTGGATAGTAACCCTCTTCATCTACACTGTATTTTGGTAAATATTTATTGAAACTCTCTTTTCCACAAAGGTTTTAAGGTGGCTCAAACAAAAGCCACATGAAATTAAAAGAATAAAAGACCCAGAGCAAAGATTAGACCAATATGCCAATGTTAATAGAATCTTAAAATTTGGCCCTGAGCTTTCTGGCAACCATATATAAAATTAAACACACAATCAGTTATATCTTTCTCATTATCAGGAAGGAAGAAGCACATAAGTCGTTCAGAAGAAATAGCTCTTCATAGCATTGAATTACACACAAAATTTCTCCCTGAAATTTTATATAAAAGATACAGAGTAATATGTAAAATTACTTCATATTTTACATGACTGTTTCTTGTGATAATTTAAAAAATAAAAACAGAAGACACAATCCAAAATAAGTACAGGATCCTTTGGGAGCACTGGATAGGAATAATTAGCTAAACTTAGGGGTGGAAGGTAGGCTTCCTGGAGGAGTTGATACATGAAATTAACATGTGTAAATTATCTGGGTGAAGAATGGCAGGGAAGGGCATCACAAGCACAATAAACAGTACACCAATTCTTTGCTTTCCTAGTACACTGATGTTCAAATAGTTATGACGTACTTAATTAGAATTTGGTTTCTTGTTTACATGAGTAATTCAGTAAAAGATGCAGTCATTACCATTCCAAAAACCTTAAGTGAGAAATCCATCTTGACCTAAATTTGGCTTGGTTTTCATGAGAAAAGATGGAAATTGGTGAACACGACTTGTAGGTCACATAGTTTAACCTATATAACGTGCTTGTAGCTACCCCTCACACCCTTGCAAAATTCCTAACATATAAAAAGGCTCTAAGATGGGATTAGGAAAGTATGAAGTCCTCAAAAGAACAAATTGGATCCTCCATTAGGTGGTAGAGCTTCAGTTGCAAGGAATATGAGGATTGCAAATGGGGCTACATTGGAGCCTTCACAATCTTCTGATCTTTCATCCCACAGCTCTAGAGAAATAATGAGTAAGGAAAATTTTCTAGGTCACTCATTCCTATCTTTGGTAGCCAATGATGAAGATGATTTCTAGAATAAAGAAAGCATGAATAGATGGCTTAGAATGGCTCCATTTTGAGCCTGTGAGAAGAGCAAAAGATATAGGTAAGGCTGACATCTTTTCAAGCCTGATTGAATAGAGTAGATGATGAGATGGGAATTTCAGGCTGATGCTCCAGTTTTAGATAAAGAATACTTATTTCCCTAAATTGTCATCTCTGGATGCCTTGATAAACTAGTATAACTGCCATGGAGGGCAGGATAAAATTTAGAAATTGGGGGTAATGAACATGGGAGGACTAATATTTGCATACGTAAATGATCCTCTTTTAATACTGTTTTGAACCAAGGTGAATCAAATAGATACTTGGAAACAGATTGATAAGAGGATTTAAAAAATCTAGTTTTGAGCACATCGTGCCTTCTTAATTTAAACTGAAGGCTTAAAACCATTAAGTTTACTTGCTGAAAATAATCTTGACGTGTTAACTAGCTATATGATCCTGAGAAATTTATTTAATTTCTTTTCATTTCAATTTTTCCTTCTGTACACAAGTGATAACAGTATCTATCACATAGTTTTAAAAATATGAAATAAGTTGGGACATGTAAATGCTTCTAATAGTGTTCATCATACAGAAAAACTAAAGTGTTAATTATTGAAGTTGTGGTTGTTGTAGAGAGATCCCTGAACATAGACCTTCTCACTTCATTTCTTCACAAGAATAAATACCTATTGAATAGATGAATGAATGTTTACTTATTTTCACCTTACTATAAAAAATAGCACTTTTTTCACTGCTAAAATGGATTTTCTATATGTAAATATAATTATCCAGTTTGTAGATTCAAAGAATTGAACACTAAAAGGAATAGGGTGGAATTGGAGTCTTTTAAGGAAAGATGGAAGGGCCTTACAGAGCCAGCCAGAGACAAAATCCATCTAGCTTCCCTTACCTGGGATGCGGACTATCGTCACAGTTTCCTCTGTTATTATTAGTTGCTTGGCATTTAATACATTTCTAGAGCAGAAAGAAGTAACATAAATATGATGCACTCATCAATAAAAAGATGACGCAAACTACAATAATTTTAAAAAGCATTTATCAAACAATGTAAAGTGTGAGAAGCTAAGGAAAATAAAATTAGATGATAAAATGAGATATAGAAATAAAATGGAATGAACGGAGAAAGATTAAAAATCAATGATATACAGAAGTCTCCTCTTTATCTGTAGTTTTGCTTTCCAGTTTCAGTCACCTACAGTCAATCTCAGTCCAAAAATATTAAATGGAAAATTCTAGGGATAAACAACTCATGACTTTTGTTTGCTCTTCTGAGTAATGCCCAAGAGGTGAATAATCCCTTTGTTCAGCATAGCCATGTTGTCTGTGTTACCTACCTATTAGTAACTTAGTAGCCGTCTTGGTTATCCGATCACGTGTCACGGTATCTCAGTGTCTGTGTTCAGTAACCCTTATTTTACTTAATAGTGGCCACAAAGTACAAGAGTAGTGATGCTGGTGATTTGGATATATCAAAGAGAAGCTATAAAGTGCTTCCTTTAAGTGAAGAGGTGAACGTTTTTGACTTAATAAGCAAAGAAAAAAGTTGTATGCAGAGGTTGCTAAGATCTATTGTAAGAACAAATCAAATTGTAAAGAAAGAAAAAGGAATCTGTGCATAGTTTATATAGACTTTGGTTCTATCTACAGTTTCAGGCAGCCAGTGGGGGTTTTGGAGTGTATCTCCTGTGGATAATGGGGGACTACTCTATAACAAAATAATTACAACCAGAGGACTAAAAGTTGAAATAGTGAAAATAATAAAATAAGATAAAACTGATATGAATGTTTAACCAATGCATGATATTAGGAATAGCTAGTACAAAAATTTAAAAAAAATATCAGCTGGGTGAGTTGGCAAGCTGGTAGTCCCAGCTACTCGGAAAGTTGAGGGGTGGGAGTATCACCTGAGCCCAGGGGTTAGAGACCAGTCTGGGCTACATAGCAAGACTCTCTCAAAAAAAAAAAAAAAAAAAAGCAAAAAAGTAAAAACCATATAGGTTAAAAGGAGGAAATAGTTTAAAAAGGTAATCAGAGGTTTCAAATAAAAGTAGAATATAATGTCCAGAAAATGTTACCTACTTTTGTCCTCTGAAGTTCTCTCAAAGACTCCTTAGCCACATTCACTTAGAACACAGACAAGTATTCCTTTACCCTGTTTTATGCCTTAAGCCTGGAATGCTGTCATTTAAACTATAGCTATCAATTCACGCAGATCCAAAATCTTTCCGCGAACACAGCAATAAGTCAGGTGTTTCCCCACTCTGGCCTCTTGTGTTAAAACTTTAGTTTCTTGATATCATTTTTACTGGAAAAATATCCCATGTCATATGGGGAAGTCCTCCTCAAACTTGTGCAGTCTCTGTGTCACTTTAGTCAGGCAAAGGAAACAAACAAAAGTAATCTCTTGAAAAAGTGATGTTGAGCTTGAAGACAAATCAGTAAAATGTTGGTTTTTAAACTATTATGTACAAAGTATTTTTTATTGCAAATACATATATATCAATGTTTGCATTTTATAGAAATTAATATTATTTAAAGGTCAGCCAGAATATACTCTTAGGATAAACTACATAGAACAGCATTTGCCTAACTATACCATAGGATATCAATTAGGGTTATGTGAAAAAGGCCATATAAACTTAGAAGATTCCAGTTTCTAAATAAGTGAAACAGTTTTGTTTGCTAGAGAAAACGTTCAAAACACCAATATCTTTTATATTTCTCTAAAAATGGGCTCTAGTACCTTCTGTACTTACTTGACAATGGAATCCTTTTGAGTGTATGTTGCAAAGCCTGAACTAACATTTCATGAAATACACTTTGAGAAACAGTTTCAAGAGAAAGAACTATACAGAGAGGTGGAAAATCTAACTCTCTGATCAAGTCTCTGCAATGTCTGAATTCAATTGTGTTACTAAAGGAATAATAGAATTCAAAAAGTAGTCCAACATTATATTGAAATGGGAAGAGAAGCATCATATCTGGAAAAGTGACAGAGTTAACTGAACTTTCTTTTTAAATTCTGGAATCTCTCAATGGAGCACTATATGTTTTTAACCTCAAAACTTAAAGTATTTTGAATATGCTTCTTTGAGATAAAATATGCCTTAATATGTTTTGAGTCTAAAATAAAAGAAAATAAATAGACATATGCAATGTTTTATTTATTGAATAACTGGCTTCCAGGGTCAGTTAAATTTGGAGATCCAAATCTTTATCTTTTTTTTTTTTAGATTTTCAGTTTTTCTCTGTATGACATGAAGAGCTCATGTCATTGCACAAGTGCAAACAACTTCTTCAGGAAAGAAAAACTGCTATGAAACATGCCAATATTTTATGCCCGAGCTGAGACATCTGTGCACACAACTGACATTCAGAACTCCCTAGTATACATTATTTCATAAGCCTTTGCATATTTTGCTTTCAAAACCTGTTATTATTGATTTAAAAGAAAAGTGAAACTTTTTTTTCAAATATTATCTACTACCTTTGAAATGCTAAAGTGAGAATCTTTGAAATGAGCTTTGGAAAAAAATCTTGAATAATCTACATCATCATAGACATGTAACACTCAAATGAATTCACTCAGTCACTGCCCTTTAACAGCTGTGTTTTTTCTTATAACCTTTAATTTTAATATTTACAACTCTATTTTAGTGTAGTTATAGTGCTCTCTCTATGAATATACTTTCTGGATTAAAGAAAGGACACAGAATATTTTTCCATAATAAAGTAGTCATTTGGGTTGAATTGTCAAAATCTAATCCTCATAACACCACTCTCGTTTGATTTTGTAAAATGAAAAAAGACATCTACTTTAGCACACTCAGAGCAGGATTAAGACATCTTTCAAACCTTCTGATCACTCCAAACATTAACAAAAATGCCTTGCTAACTTTAACCAAAAGACCAGGTGTAGAATAATCTTCTATTTTTCCAGTAAGTATTGAAAGGCAGGATTATACAAATGGAGACACACATATATAAATAGGGGTGATCTCTCTCTGTATCTCTCTCACTATTCATATATACTTTTTCGTTAGTGCTTTGAAAAGTGACATGCTGCTTTTAGGTTAGTATATGAATGAGTAATAAGTAAAACCTACTTTGAAGATTACTTCATGTTCTATTCATTCATATGGGAGATAATCTTTCTTAATATTTAAGTTTCATGTTTTTCAAAAGTACATGTTAAAAATCAAGTTTATTTTTTAAACATGTACAACCTCTTTGCCAGTCTATCTTCACCTCCCATTAGTTTCCAAACAAAGCCCTACACAATCTTTAGTTCATTTCCTTACCATTTAGTAGAGTAGATGTCCTCTTATATGATGTGAATAGAACTGGTAATTGGTTAGTTAATTTAAGAAAGAAAAATAAAATTGGGCTAAACAGAATTATGTATGTAAGTATATACATTATACAAATACATACATATATATAAATTGTATTTTTTAACTTGAAACATAATTTTAAAATTTATTTTTAATGTAAATCTTATCATGCGCCAGCATTCACAAATCTTTTGATGTTAGGGCCAAGGCCTTTCTTTTTGGTATGGTTTTATTCTCTGAAGTCTTTCTTGCATGAATCACATACATAATGCATTTTCTGATTTCAATTTCTGGTTTCATTAAAATGGAATGAAAACTTAAAGATACTCGCAAAGCAATTTGAGTACAAAATCCTCATACTTAATGATCTATTGGTTGGTCAATTGCAATGCTCCTGTTTTTCACATACTTAATTTAACAGCATTTAAAAATTGTTTATTGTGAAACATATTAAATACACAAAATATAAATAAAGTCTCTTCTGTGATGCTGCCTATGAAAATGGCAGCCCTCTCCTATACAGCATCATGGTCACACTCAGACCCCTCGTGAAGCCCAAGATTGGCATAAAGAAGACCAAGAAGTTCATCCAGAACAGACCACTATGTCAAAATTAAGTGCAACTGGTGGAAACCCAGCAGTATTAACAACAGGGTATGTAGAAGATTCAAGGGCCAGAAGTTGATGCCCAACACTGATTATAGGAGCAACAAGAAGACAAAGCACCTGCTGCCCAGTGGCTTCTGGAAGTTACTGGTATCCAACATCAAGGAGCTGGATGTGCTGCTGATGTGCAAAATCCTTACTGGGCTGAGATTGCTCACAATGCTTTCTCAAAGAAGAACCACACGGCCATCATGGAAAGAGCATCCTAGCTTCTCATCAGAATCACCCATCCCAGTGTCAAGCTGCACAGCAAAGAAAATGAATAGACCACTTGTGTGCATGTTTTACCTGTGTTTAAAGAAAACCATAAAAACTGCCAAAATGTATATGAATAAATTAAGGAATAATAAGAAAACAAACATTTGCGTACACAACAACCAGGTTAAGAAACAGAAAACTACCAACTACCAATACCTTAAAAGCTCTCTTTGTTCCCCAGAGGCAACCATTAGGCTGGCTTTTATGAGAATCAGTCTCCTGCTTTTCGGTTTTGCCACTCTGTATCATAAACCAAAAAGTATCCGAGACAGGTCTCAATCAATTTACAGGTTTATTTTGCCAAGGTTAAGGACTATGACCTGTGATACAGCCTCAAGAGGTCCTTCCTGACTATATGTGCCCAAGGTGCTTCGGTTGCAGCTTGGGATTTTATACGTTTTAGGGAGACAGAAGTTATAGGCAAAGACATAAATCAATGCATGGAAGGTATACCTTGGTTCAGCCTGGAAAAGTGGGGTATCTTGAAGTAGTGGGGGAGTTTGGTGGCAGAGGGACTTCCAAGTCATAGGTGGATTCAAAGATTTCCTAATTAGCAATTGGTTGAAAGGGTTAAGCTCTGCCTGAAGAGTTGAAGTCAGCATAAATAAATATTGAGTTAAGATAAAAGGAGAGGTTGTGGAAGCCAAGGTTCTTATCATGTTGATGAAAGCTTCAGGTAGAAGGCTTCAGAAAAAGTGTCTCTTATTGGACCTTAAATGGTGTTATACTCTGCAGAAAAGACCTAGCAAGAGAGGGAGGTTCTCTATAGAGTGCACATTTCCCCCACAAGAGACAGCTTTGCAGGGCTATTTCAACACATGTCAAAGAAATATATATTTGGGGGTTAAGTACTTTTGACTTCCCTCAAGGCCTGCTATTTGTCATGTGATGCTATTCCAGAGTCAGGTTGGAATTTGGTATCTTATTGCTACAAAGAGTCTGTTTCATCATTCTCAATATCTCTGTTTTAATGCTAATGCTGGTCAGAGGTGTCTAAACTTTAAAGGGAGGAGTGTATAAGGACACATGTCTGACTCCTTCTTTCCACCATGGCCTGACAAACTTGTTTGTCGGGTTTCTCTGGGATCCCCTTGGCCAAAAAGGGGCCCATTCAGTTGGTTGGGGAGCTTAGAATATTTTTTTTTTTTGGTTTGCAGTATGTATTATTAAATAACATTTTGTTTAGTCTGAATTTTAAAAATAGAATCAAGGTGTAGGGTTTTTTGTGAATGACTGGCTTCTTTCATTCAACATGATGTTGATGTGTTTAGATCATTCCCTTTCCTTGTAGCATTACATTCCATTTTATGACAATACCTCAATTTACCTCTTCTACTATTGATGGACATTTAGATTTTGTTTTAGTTTAACTCCCCGCAAAGTAGATACTAAGACAAAGATTTGCATGTAGGGAGCTTATCTGGGAGGTGATACCTGGAAGCACTATGAAAGAGTAAGAAAGTGAGACCTGGAAAGAAGGGCAAATAAAACAAGTATTTATAAGCAGATTACCATAATGAGCAAATGGGCTCATTCCCTTTGGGAACTCTGAAAGACAGTGTGAAACACACATCAGACTTATCCACTAAAGGAGAAGAGGATATGGGTTATTTATCCACCATCCTAAATTGGCTGAAAGTCCCTCTTGGGGCAGCAACTCTCTTCTACTTCAGGCTTGTCCCAAGTATTTTAAAGACGATGCCCATAGCCAATCGTCAAGAAATACATAGGAGGCAATCATCTTGACGGCAGCTGTCTAGGATAGGTTGAGGCAATATGGCTGGAGCCTTTTTAGGATCTGGTACTGCAACCCCCTCCACCCTTCAGATCCACTCAAGCCTCACACTATGTTCACTCTATGCTGTCATTGATTCTTCAAGTTTTAAGGTACAGGTACCTGAAAAAGAAAAGGCGAATAAAGGCTTAAGTTTAGGTGGAGTAAGTACCAGTCCCTACTGCTGTAGTTGGTCCTGAGGCTATCAGTTGATACTCATCATCTCCCTCCTTTACCACCCATGGTAGACATCTCTTGGTCAGCACATCTCTTGGATGCTTCCCTTGGTGAGTGACCCAGTCCTTTATCTTTGAGGGAACTGAGTTTCTGGTTACCGTGCTTTTTTCAAGACTAGGTAGCTGCACTTGCCCATGTGCTACTATCATTAGGCATGGAATTACCAAGAGGTACTCTGGGGAATTCTGAGTTGGAAATAGTTGATGACTTTATACTATAGTATCTTCCTGTCAAAGAGCATGATAATTATCTATTTGGTCTTGAAAAATGTTCTTTATCAGAATTTGATAATTTTATGCCTGTAAGGTTCAAAACACACACATATACATATATATCCACACATATCATAGATTTTGATGTTACTGTGAATATGATTTTCAAGTTATGCTTTTTAATAGTTGGTGGCATATAAAAATTGCTTTTGTGTGTTGACTTAGTTTAAAAAAAATTGAGAAATGTGGGAAGGCTTTTCTTCAGGCTGCTAGATGGTTCCTGGTTGATTAAGTTGCCTCCAGTTGCCCCTTTTATCTAATACCCTGACATCCTCCTCTACTTAGGCTCTAGCCAAAGTGTGACTGCTACGGAACTCAGACTCTCCCAGAGATTAGAAAGGAAACTTGTGAGGATCCAAGATGGCCAAATAGGAACAGCTCTGGAGTGCAGTTCCTGCGAGAACAATGCAGAGGGTAAATGATCACCACATTTCCCAATGAGTTTTTACTGCACACAGACCAGGAGATTCCTGGGCTGAAAAGGACCATGAGTTTCCAGCACAGCTGTTTCAGCTGGAGCAGTGGGTCTCTGCACAAAACTCACACAAATCTGGGCAGCCGATTCAACTGGTGCCTGGAATGCCCAGGAGACAGAGCCACCCATTCAACTGAAAAAAAGGGGGCTGAAACAGGGAGCCAGCTGATCTGGCTCGGCAGGTTCGACCCCCACAAAGACCAGCAATCTGAAATGCTTGGATTGAGACTTTCACAGCAAGTGCAGCTGGACCTGGCTGGCCCAGCTCTGTGGGGGGAAGGGTGTCCGCCATTACCAAGGCAGTCCACCATTACCAAGGCAGACCACCATTACCGAGGCAGTTCTAACTATACCTCTGTAAACAAAACTGCAGGGAAGTTCACACAGCAGCTGGGCAGAACCCATGGCAGCTCAGCAACACCTCTCCTAGCAGACTGTAACCTTGGCTACCTCCTTCCTGGGCAGGGCATCTCTGAAAAAAGGCAGCAGCAGGTCAGAAACCTATAAATAAAGCTCCACCTTCCCAGGACAGAGCGCCTGGGAAAAAAGGCAATTATGATTCCGCTGCAGCAGATGTAAATGTACCTGCCCAGCAGCTCTGAATGAAACAACGGAGCTCCCAGCTCAGCACTTGAGCTCCAATAAGGGACAGTCTCTCTCCTCCAGCAGATCCCTGACCCCTGAATATCCAAAGAGACACCTTATAAAGGAGAGCTCTGGCTGACATCTGGCAGGTATCCTTCTGGGACAAAGATAACATAAGAAGAAACTGGCAGCAACCCTTACTGTTCTGCAGCCACTGCAGGTGAGCCTCAGGCAAGCAGGGTCTGGAGTGGACCTACAGCAGTCCTACAGCAGAAGGGCCTGACTGTTAGAAGGAAAACTGAAAAACAGAAAGAAATAACTTCAACATCAACAAAAAGGATGTCCACTCAGAGACCCCATCTGAAAGTGACCAACCTCAAAGACCACAGGTAGATAAATCCACAAAGATGGCAAGAAACCAGTGCAAAAAGGATGAAAACACAAAAAACCAGAACACTTCTCCTCCAATGGATCACAACTCCTCACCAGCAAGGGAACAAAGCTGGTTGGAGAATGAGTCTGATGAATTGACAGAAACAGGCTTCTTTTTATTGCCAAATAATACTCCATAATAAGAATGAATCAGATTTTATTTATCCATTCATCAGCTGATGGACATTGGATTGTCTCTACTTTTGGCTATTACGAATAATGCTGCTATGAACATTCATGTACAGGTTTTCACATGGACAACATATGTTCTCATTTCTCTTGATCATATACTTCAGAACAGAATTGTTGGGTTATAGGATAATGCTACTTTTAACTTTTTTTTTTTGAGACAAGGTTTGGCTCTATTGCCCAGGCTAGAGTACAGTGGCATGAACTTGGCTCACTGCAACCTCTGCCTCTCAGGCTCAAGCCATGTTCCCATCTCAGCGTCCTTAGTAGCTGGGACTACAGGAATGCACCACCACGTGGGCTAATTTTTGTATTTTTTATAGAAAGAAGTTTTACCATGTTGCCCAGGCTGGTCTTGAACTTGTGAACTGAAGCGATCTGTCTACCTCGGACTCCAAAAGTGCTGGGATTATAGGCATAAACCATTGTCCCTGGCCTATTTAACCTTTTGAGGAACTTCTAGATCTTTTTCCAAGTGGCTGGATCATTTTACATTATCACTAGCAGTGTATGGAGGTTCCAATATCTGCACATCTTTGCAAACACTTGTTGTTGTCTGTCTTTTTTATTGTAGCCATCCTAGTTAGGCATGAAGTATAAATACTACCTCATTGTGGGTTTAATTTGCATTTCCTTAATGAATCATGATGATATCGAGCATCCTTTCATGTGCCTATTGGCCACTTATATATCTTCTTTGGTAAAAAGCCCATGCAAATGCTTAGCCCATTTTTAAATTGGATTGTCTTTTTGTAAATTGCAAGAGTTTTAAAACTATTTTAGATGCCTCTTATCAGATGTATAGTTTGTAAATAATTTCTCCCATTCTGTGGCCATTTTTCCATTTTCTTGATAGTGGCTTTGAAACACAAAAATTTTGAATTTTGATGACACCCAATGTATCTATTTTTTCTTTTGTTGCTTATGTTTTTGGTGTCATAACTAAGAAACCATTGCCTAATTGTCATGAAGATTTATACCTGTTTTCTTCCAAGAGCTTTATTAGTTCTAAATTTAGATCTATGAACCATTTTGAGTTACCTTTTGTATGTAGTGTGAGGTAGGGGTGCATCTTCATTCTTCTGCCTGTGGATACCCAGCTGTCTTAGTACTCTTTTTGAAAAGATTGTCCTCTCCCCACCCTACCAATTGTCTTGGTACCCTGTCAAAAATTAAGTGACCGTAAATGTGAAGAACAGACATATAGATCCATGGAACAGAATTGAGAGTCTATTCCATGGATCTGTATGTCTATACTTATGCCAGTATGACAGAGTCTTTATTTCTGTAGCTTTTTAGTAAGTTTTGAAATTCCCATTTTATTTTTAAATATAGTATTGGGACTTTCAATGTATTTCATCTGCATCCTGCCATAAATGTAAATCAAACTCTATTCATTTGTTTACAGTAGAATGCCATTAGTGATCATTCCAAATAACTGAGCTTTTTCCATTTCTAATGATCTACCTCAGGTATAAAAAGACATTTAAAATAAACAATATAACAACCATGTAATCTCTATACAGCTTAGAAAATAACATAATGCAATTATAATTAAGCTCTCTGTGTACAATTGCCCAATCACATTTCTTATAATCCATTTATTCAAAGATAATCAGCATTTTAAATTTATATCATTACCATTCATATCTTTATACTCTTACTTACTGTCATTTTCAACCACTGCTCTACTATATATCCTCTCCTATAGAAGCTATATTTTAAATACTTGACACCTAGCCTCTCTTGAAGATCTGAAATATCATAAAACATAGTCATAGCTAATGAGGTATAGTTGTAAGTCTCTGGCTTGGGTGATCTTTCCCAAATGAAGACATAAAGGCTTGCTATAGACATTTTTGCCCTTCATATTTTTTTCCTTTCCATTTTTCTAGTTTGGAACATATACAGGAGGCTGAGGTAACCATCTTGTCACCATTAGGTGACAAGAATGAGGAAGAAGGCTTTTATGTACCACCATGGCAGAGATGAAAGTTGAAAATAGCCTGGGTACCCGATAGCATTGTTAGACCCCTGTTCCTGCTCAGGATTGCCCACCCAAATCCCTTGTTCCACAAGACAAAAACTACATTTCATCACATCTAAGATGCCATTGATTGTAAGACATATCATTATTCTATATACCACTAAGAAAATGCTGCCTAATATACAATAATATAATATTTCTCTTCACATAAATTGTAAATGATTACCTAATTTTACAAATAAGAAAACATGAAAAACGTGCTCTTAGAGTCAATGAAATATTTTAAAAACCCTTCTCTGTGTATACCACCATCAGTTGGGGTTTCTAATACTTGCAGATGAACAGTTCCCTAATTGATACTGCTCTATAATAAATGGACAAATTTAGATTAAGTTAATGTATTTGAAAACAGAGAAGGAGGAAAATCAGGCTTTGCTGAGAAAGCTGCAGGCCTGCTATATCAGACCTGGGCCAGTGTACTGGCAGATGTATTCCTTTTCCTTTTTCTGTTCTCATCCGTAATGCACTCCTTCAGACTATGTTCCAGCTAAGTTCAGCAAATGAGACACATTTGCTGGAGAGAGAAAGAAGATAAGTGAGGTGGGGATTGTATTCCTTCTCCTCCCTCTCTGTCATAAGTGGTATTTTCATTAACAGCTGAAACTTCTCCATGGGTCTGGCTCCTAACAGACAGGCCAGCCAGTGTTGCAGCATATGCTTAGTGATTGATCCTGGCTCCTTGTCTTTTTGCCCTTTCATCCTAGAAGCTGTCCTTTTAATCATTTCTGAACAGTTCTCACCATTCTCTCTTTGGCATCTCGGCTGTCCATCACCTGTATAACCAATTCCTTGCAATAAAATCTCTCTGACACATGAAATATTTGAATTGGTTTTTGTTTCTCTAGTTATAAATCAGTTGAGACTTTTTAAAGAACACTGAATTCTCAATCCTAAGCCAACACTATTGCATACTAAGTCAGAGAGATGGGAATGGTAGCAGGAAATAGACAGGGACCTGAGAGAAGTCTGATTCTTCAGGCCTCTTTCAAGCACCTAATATAATCTAATCTCTGAGGAAAGAGACAATTATTCTCAATGTAAAATGCAACTGGCATGTATCCTGAGGACAGAAGACAGTTTTTATGTCTCTTCTCCCCCAAGCTGTTGATTTGAAAGCTCAAGGCAAAATAGTTTTTAATCTTAAGATGTTATCTATATATGTTAGTTTCTCTTCCAAGTAGAACTTATCATTACCATTATCCTGTTCTCTTTCCACACTGAATGTTTATTGTATTCATTGGATGTGAATAAACATATTTTGGGCTTAGGTTGCTGGTCCTTCTTTGCTTGGCAAAAGAGTTTACCTCATATAGGTGTGCTGGTCTAGGAGGTGAAGGCAGTAAACAGATGAGATTTAGATTGTCTCGCTATAGGAAGAAGGTGAGTATGTTTGGATTATTAGTGATTTTGTAATTTAAGATATGGGGAATACAGTGTGTATGAAAATAGGGCAGCCAGAAAAAGGTAGTAAATATTTGTGAGGTTTTTTTTTTACATCTATTTCTAGTATTTATTTATTTATTTTTTCCCCTGACAATAACAACCTGATTTTCCTTTGAGAAATTACCCCTTTCTTACTCTCAGTGCATTCTGTTTGGGTGGTATTAATACTACCTGTGCTTACAGGGATAGGCATTTGATTCAGGCCTGGCCAATCAGAACACTGTACCTCCTTGGCCAAAGTGATTGTTGAGGGATGGGTACGCACCCTAATTAAAGTCTGTGAGACATACAGTTCTTTTGGAAGGAAAACATTCACTCTGTTTATGCTGAACTTGGAGTTATGAGGATGTTAAATCTGGAGTTTGTCAACCACTTTGCCAATATAAGAGAAGGACAAGACCAAAGATGGAGTTGATACACAGGGAAGCAAAGGTAAGAGACATAAAAAGAACTGATTCTTGAAGACATTGTTGAGCTGCTGTATACAGCTATGCCTAAACCCAGTATCTCCCAGAAGTTTTAGTTATGTTAAACAGTACATTCCTTTTTCTAAACCTATGGGAGATATGTTTTCTTTCCATTCTCCTTTCTCCCATCCTTCTATCCTCTTTTTGCTGAAAGAACTCCAAAAGAAGCTTCTATGTATGTATGCAGTATTTTATATATTACTGTCTCTTTCTCCCCCATTCCTCCTTCCCTTTTGCTGAAAGAATCTTAAGTATTATAGAAAGCATCTGTATATTCTTGCACACCCTGAAGCTAAAGATGACTTAAATTTGGTAAAAGGTAACTTAAAATGCTATTTATGTAAACAAACAGAAGCTCTCTATTGATATTATTGCATGCAGATTGACATTTTGGTTTTAAAAATCTAAGCAACAGCATTTTCGTTTTAAAAACTAAGGTCATTTGGAGGTCAAAGAGGGCGGATCACCTGAGGTTGGGAGTTCAAGACCAGCCTGACCAACATAAAAATAAATAAATAAAATAAAAAAATCTAAGGTCAAAGGGCTAGGTACGGTGGCTGACGCCTGTAATCTCAGCACTTGGGAGGCCAAGGTGGGTGGATCACAAGGTTAGAGTTCAAGACCAGTCTGACCAACATGGTGAAACGCCGTCTCTACTAAAAATACAAAAATTTGCCATGTGTGGTGGCATGTGCCTGTAGTCCCAGCTACTCAGGAGGCTGAGTCAGGAGAATTGATTGAACCCGGGAGGCGGAGGTTGCCATGAGCCAAGATTGTGCCACCCAGATTGGGCAACAGAACAAGACTCTGTCTCAAAAAAAAAAAAATTTAAGGTTAATGTATTTTCTTAATTCTCATGGTACAAGGTTTTGGTTATTTTATTGCTGCCAGTGAAGATGATACTAGGGCACTCCTGGTACTCTTTCTATGATATTTGGCTCTGTGTCCCCACCCAAATCTCATCTCAAATAGTAATCTCCATGTGTTGAGAGGGACCTGGTGGGAGGTGATTGGATCATGGTGGGGGGTCCTTCCATGCTGTTCTCATGATAATGAAGGAGTCCGCTTAAGATGGGATGGTTTAAAACTGGCAGTTTCCACTGTGCACTCTTTCTCTCCTGCCACCATGTAAGACATGCCTGCTTCCCCCTCACCTTCCACCATGATTGTAAGTTTTCTGAGGCCTTCCCAGCCATACAGAATTGTGAATCAATAAGCCTGTTTTCTTTATAAATTACCCAGTCTCAGGTACTGTCTTTATAGCAGCATGAGAACAGATTAATACAGTCTATTATAGGAACTTAGGAAGGATATTAGAAGCTGTTACACTGGCATTTACAAATCACAAAAGTTCATTAATATATACCCAATGGTGTATATTACCCAAAGTATTGGTTTTCTCCTAAAATAAAATTTCTTTGTTTTAGAAAGAATGCTAGTGAGTCTTTTTTGGCTAATTTTCTACTTAGTTTTGAAAGAAAATCTAACACAGGGTTTAGGGTTGAAGGGAATATAGTGATATTTCAGCCCCAAACCCTCTTTTTTTGGGCGAGAAAACAGTCACAGAAATGTAAAAGAGAAATTGTGGATAAAATGATTAACAATTTCGACAGCCTTTGGCAACCACAGAATGGGAAGGAGCTGAGTTGTCCTCTCTTTTGTACTTCCTTTTCCACTCTCAGGTCTACTTCCATGGCTACATAATGGAGTTCATAGATAATTTTAGAATTACACATTTTTTTCCTTTTTTTTTAATGAGACAGAGTCTTGCTCTGTTGCCCAGGCTGGAGTGCAGTGGCACAATCTAGGCTCACTGCAGCCTCTGCCTCCTGGGTTCAAGCCATTCTCCTGCCTCAGCCTCCTGAGTAGCTGGGATTATAGGCGTGTGCCACCATGCCTGGCTAATTTTTGTATTTTTAGTAGAGATAGGGTTTCACCATGTTGGTCAGGCTGGTCTTGAACTCCTGAC
>CAUYQU010021616.1:0-55487 GCA_963574635.1 Cheracebus regulus
AACAATTTATAATCCTTTGGATATATACCCAGTAATGGGATTGCTGGGTCGAATGGAATGTCTATTTCCAGGTCCTTGAGGAATCGCCACACTGTCTTCCACAATGGTTGAACTAGTTTACACTCCCACCAACAGTGTAAAATTGTTCCTATTTCTCCACATCCTCTCCAGCATCTGTTGTCTCTAGATTTTTTAATGATCACCATTCTTTGCCCTTTTATTGAGTCTCTTTGCCCCTTTGGATGGTTTCCAACTGTAGGTTGCAGTAAATTATTCAGTCATTTATTCTTCTCCCTAATATGTACTGAGTACCTCCTTTTCATAAGGAAAGTCTACCAGGCATATTTCACCTCAACATTTTAGTAGATTCTGTTTTGCAAATGTATAACAATTGAAATATACAGAATGTAACACATGGTGACTCTATCTTCATACATAGCTGCCTCTGAGACCTCACTTCATCACTAGGGACATTATCTCACAATGAATTGGGGGATTAAACTGAGTATCTAATAACCTTATTAGCTAACAATAACTAACCAGATAACCTTACTAGCGGGCTATCTTCCAGAAGAAGCTAATGCATACAACAGTACCTTAGGGAATGGCCTTTGTGAAAGGGGCATCTGTAAGGGAAATGAGAGCTTGTCCCTACCGTTGTTGGTCCCAGACACTGTCCAAGTTGATCTGTGTGTTAATGAGCAATCTCCCAACAATTTTGGGTATTTCAGGAAGATCATGTTTAAAATTCTTCATCACTTCAATTTCTTCCATTTGATGACTTGTCAAAAAGCCAAATGCTACTTTTCAAAGATTTGAAATATTTGGAGACCTATTTGTGTTCTTTAAGTACAATATTACATTATAGACTCCTAGTTTACATTAGTGATTATTATCTCAACATTTTAGAATATGTAATATCCAGGGTTTTGCAGAATACTCTGTGTATAGCTTTAGACTCCTCAGTAAATGAGAGAGGAATTTATATACGGCCATAGGAGAAAAATGTTAGGAATTAAAAGGTTGGAAAGGAAGGCTGGTAAGAGACACAAAACTACCAATAAAAGTCTTCTTTATATTCCCAATAATTTAGGCCTTTGTACCTCATACATTCAGTTTCCCATGTTACTAATATACTTAGTTACATTTGCATTGCATTTCCAATTATTATCACTTTTTTTGATGCCTGTGTGCTGGGAAACTTCCCTTAGGAATAGACAAGGACTATCTACCCAAGCTGCTGGTAAATTTAATGCCATCTTTGAGATAGATGCACAGATTTAGGGACATTTATAGAGAGGAGCTGCCACACAGGGTTTCACAGACCCGGAACCTAGTTTACAATCCTCCTGCAGAATGCCCGGATCAATGAACTGTCAGCTCTATCAGTCTGCCCTTCAGAACCTCTGTAAATAAAGATGAGAAAAGACTACCCTTCAGTCACTGCTCAAAATAAAGTGTCATTATCTGATTTGATATGAAAACATATAAGTTAATATCCTGGTTAATTTTCCACAGTTTCCAAATTTATACTATTTGTAACACTTAGAAACAATGTTCCATGTAATTGTTAATAGAGTTCTATTTTTTCCTCTTTTTCTCTTTCTTTCCTTCCTTTTTTTTTTTTAACCTAAGAGGCTGAGAGATGACTGAATAATTCTGTTCAAACATAAAAAGGTGAATGTTCTTACTTTTTATCTTCATGGTAAGCCAGAATTAAAGGTAAAAAACCATGTAGTGGAGTATGCAAATTTTAGGTTACATATATGAAAAGGGGTTATTTTCACGATGAGGGAATTAAAGTATGCTGTGGAAACTAACTTTTTCCTACTTTTATTTGTATCTTTTACAAGGGAACTATGTATACATAGTGGAAAACTCTTATTTGCTATAGACAACAGAGTGGACTGGGGGTAAACTGACTGAACTGGGGGAATTATAATCATAAAACACAGAGACATCTTGATGGAACTATAACACCTTATCACATTCACAGTAGGAATGTTAAATGGGACAAAAATATTGAACACTTGATAAAGAAAATAGAAAATCTTATTCAAAGAAAATCTTTACTCTCATTTGTTTATTGTTGGTGTTTTAAACATACCAAATAGAAACCCCTATTTTATTAAAGATTCAGAATAAATATTAACATCAGAAACTGTAGAAAGCCTTTCTGTCAGGTGATAACATCAAAGTGATCAAAATGTGTATGACTGAGTTCTCAGTTTTCATTACCAAATTGATAAGATTTAGCAATTTCTTATGTATAACTATTTTTATGTTGATAATAAGGTGCATTTACATGGAACATTAGCAATGTAAATTATAAATGATGTTTCATTATCCCAAAAAGAGATTTCAGGGACTTGGAGAAAAAGCAGTGGTCAGAAGGAATTTATCAAGTGTTATGTTCATATAATAACAGATACAAAGCTTAGACATTTTTATTTCCATTAGCCTTCATGGCAACCTGACAAAGTTCAAACTACAACCTCAAATGTATAATTCTACACAATGTGGCTCTGAGAGTTTAGGTGACTCATCAAAGATTGCATAGCTAGCAAGTGTCTAAGGCAGAATCCACATCTCTGTCTTTGTGATTTCAAAGCTTAAAATTCTCTCCATACATCATTCTGTCTTGTTTTAACAGACAAGATAATTGCACTCTAGTTATGGTTAAGTGATCTGAACAATTTTTATAGCACAACTAAAACCCAAATTTTCTATTGCCACTATCCACAATCTATCTATCCACTACGTTAAAAGACAGACTAATTCACATTAAAAATATTATTTGGGGGAAGATCTTCTTTCAAATTAAGTATTGTATTATACAAAAAGTTTAACTCACAACTTTCAAGGACATATAAAATGTACAAGTTAGTTTCACGCATTGAGTAAACAATGGGTAATTAGCAAGATGAGGGGTTTGTGAACTGTGTACACATATTTGCATTCAGGAAACAAGAGCTACTTTGAAGGAAAAGCAATGTATATTGTAAATTTCCTCATCATTCTCTAATCTAGCAGCAAGGTCAGTAGAATTATCTTCTAATGAAAATTAGGTTGATGCTACCGCAAAAACACTTAAGTATATAGCCTGCAGAACCCATAAGGCAACCACACAATAGAAACTATAAAGCAACTAGCTAACGATTTCACATTAGGTTCAAAACCTCACATGTCAGTATTAACTTTGAATGTAAATAGTCTAAATGTCCCATCTTAAAAGGCACAGAGTGAAAAGTTGGATGAAAAAACAAGACCCATCCATCTTTTGTCTTCAAGAAAGCCATCTCAAACATAATGATGCCAATAGACTCAAAGCAAAGCATTGGAGAAAGCTCTTCCATGGAAACAGAAAACAAAAGAGAGCAAGAATTGCTATTCTTATATCAGATAAAGCAGATTTTAAATCAAAAACAGTAAAAGAGGACAAAGAAGGGCATTACATAATGATACATGGTTCAATTCAAGAAGACTTAATTATTCTAAAAATATACACACCCAAAATTGGTGCACCCAGATACCTAGAACAAGTACTTCCAGTTCTCCAAAAGACTTGACAGCCACACAATGATAGTGGGAGACTTCAAACGCTACTGACAGCATTAGACAGATCATTGAGGCAAAAAACTAACAAACCCTGTACTGAAACTCAACATGTGACCAATTGGACCTAATAGACATATGCAGAATATTGCCCAACAAATACAAAATAGACATTTTTTTTCATCTGCACATTGAACATACTCCACGATTGACCACATGCTCAGCCATAAAACCAGTCTTGATAAATTCAAAAAAATAGAAATTATACTAGTCATACTCTTGGACCACAGTAGAATGAAAATATAAATCAATATCAAGAAGATCTTTCAATATCACAATATTACATGGAAATTAAACAACTTGCTCTTGAATGATTTTTGAGTAAACAATGAAATCAGGGGAGATGTTTAAAAATTCCTTGAAATAAATGGAAATAGACAGAGATACTACATATCAAAATCTCTGGGATGCAGCAGAAGCACTGTTAAGAGGAAAGTTTTTAGGGCTAAATGCCTACCTCAAAGAGAAAGATCTCAAATTAATGATCTAATATCACATTTCAAGGAACTAGAAAAACAGGAGCAAACTAATTCCAAAGTTAGCAGAAAAAAAGAAATACTAAAATTGGAGTGGAACCGAATGAAATTGAGACCCAAAAATCCACACAGAAAATCAATGAAACCAAAAGTTGGTTCTTTGCAAGGATAAGTAAGACTGGTAGATTGCTAGCTAGATTCACAAAGAAAAAAAAAGAGAGAAGGTCCAAATAAGCATAATCAGAAATAACAAAGGTGACATTACAACCAATGCCACAGAAATACAAAAGATCCTTGGAGAGTATCATTAAAACCTTTACACATACAAACTAGAAAGCCTAGAGGAAGTGGATAAATTCCTGGAAATACACAATCTCCCAAAATCGAATCAGAAAGAAACTGAAAGAAACACTGATAGATCAATATAGACTTACAAAATTGAATCAGTAATCAAAATTTTACTAATGAAAAAAAGCCCCAGGCCAGATGGATTCTCAGCCAAATTCTACAAGATGTAGAAAGCGCTGGTATCAATTCTACTGAACCAATTCAAAAAAAATCTAAGAGGGACTCTTCCCCAACTCACTCTATGAAGCCAGCATCCCTGATACCAAAACTTGGCAAAGACAAAATGAAAAGAGAAAACTACAGGCCAACATCCCTGATAAATATAGGTGCAAAAATCCTTAACAAAATACTAGCAAATGAATTCAACAGCCCAACAGAAATTTAATTCACCATGATTAAATAGGTTTCATTCCTGGGATACAAGGTTGGTTCAACATACATCAATTAATAAATGTGATTTACCACACAAACAGAATTTAAAACTAAAACCACATGATAATCTCAATAGATGCAGAAACAGCTTTCAGAGTCCTTGAGAAACTAGACATCAAAGGAGCATACCTCAAAAAAATAAGAGACATCCATGACCAACACAGCCAGCATCATACCAAATGATCAAAAACTGAAACTATTCTCTTAAAGAATTGGAACAAGAAAAAGATGCCCATTCTCACTCTGCCTATTTGAGATAGTACTGGAAGTGCTAGCCAGAACAATCAGGCAAGAGAAAGGAATTAAAAGCATCCAAATAGGAAAAGAAGAAATCAAACTCTCTCTCTTTGTAGGCAACATGATTCTACATCTAAAAATCATTAAAGACTCCACCAAATGGCTCCTGGAACTGATAAATGACTTCAGTGAAGTTTCAGGGTATAAAATCAATATAAAAGCTCTCTAGTTTGATTACATCCCATTTGTCAATTTTGGCTTTTGTTGCAATTGCTTTTGGTGTTTTAGTCACGAAGTCTTTGCTCATGCCTATATCCTGAGGGGTACTGCCTACGTTTTCTTTTAGGGTTTTTACGGTTTTGGGTTTTACATTTAAGTCTTTAATCCATCTGGAGTTAATTTTCGTATAAGGTGTAAGGAAGGGTCCAGTTTCAGTTTTCTGCATATGGCCAGCCAGTTTCCCAGCACCATTTATTAAATAGGGAATCTTTACCCCGTCACTTGTTTTTGTCAGGTTTGCCAAAGATCAGATGACTGCAGACGTGTGGTGTTATTTCTGAGGTCTCTGTTCTCTTCCATTGGTTTATATATCTGTTTTGGTACCAGTACCATGCTGTTATGGTTACTGTAGCCTTGTAGTATAGTTTGAAGTCAGGTAGCATGCAGGCAACCTACAGAATGGGAGAAAACTTTTGCAATCTACTCATCCAACAAAGATCTGTTATCCACAATCTGCAAGGAACTTAAACTAATTTGCAAGAAAAAAAACTATCAAAAAGTGGGCAAATCATATGAACAGACACTTCTCAAAAGAAGACTTTTATGTGGCCAAAAATACAGAAAAAAAAAAAAGCTCATCATCACTGGTCATTAGAGAAATACAAATCAAAACCACAATGAGATACCATCTCGTGCCAGTTAGAATGGTGATTATTAAAAAGTCAGGAAACAACAGATGCTGGTGAGGCTGTGGAGAAATAGGAACACTTTTACACTGTTGGTGGGAGCGTAAATTAGTTCAACCATTGTGGAAGACAGTGTGGCGATTCCTCAAGGATCTAACACCATATATACCATTTGACCCAGAAATCCCATTACTGTGTATATAACCAAAAGATTACAATTCACTCTATTATAAAAACACATGCACGCGTATGTTTACTGCAGCACTATTTATAATAACAAAGACTTGGAACCAACCCAAATGCTGATCAATGATAGACTGGATAAAGAAAACAAAATGTGGCACATATACACCATGGAATACTATGCAGCCATAAAAAGAATGAGTTCATGTCCTTTACAGGAACATGAATGAAGCAGGAAGCCATCATTCTCAGCAAACTAACACAGGAACAGAAAACCAAACACATGTTCTCACTCATAAGTGGGAGTGCAAAGTGGCTGTACTTCCCAAAGAAAACTGCAGATTCAACACCATTTCTATCAAACTACCAATGGCATTTTTCACAGAACTGGAAAAAAAAAACTATCCTAAAACTCACTTGCAACCAAAAAAGAGCCTGAATAGCCAAAGCAATCCTAAGCAAAAAGGAAAAAGCTGGAGGCATTACATTACTCAACTTTAGACTATACTATAAGGCTATAGTAACCCAAACAGAATGATACTGGTACAAAAAGAGACACATAAAACAGAATAGAGAACTAAGGAATAAAGTCGCATACCTACAGCCCTCTGACCTTTGACAAAGTCAACAAAAATAAGCAACAGAAAGAACTCCCTATTCAACTAATAGTGCTGGGATAGTTGGTGAGCCATATGAGTGAAACTGGATTCCTACCTGTCACCGTATAAAAAAATTAACTCAAGATGGATTAAAATTTAAATGTAAGACCTTGAACTACAAGAATACTAGAAGAAAACTCAGGAAGCACCATTCTGGACATCAGCCATGGGAAAGAACTTAAAAGTAAGTCCTCAAAAGTAATTGCACCAACAATAAAAATGGACAAGTGGGACCTAATTAAAGAGCTTCTACACAGTACAAGAACTATCAACAGAGTAAACGGACAATCTACAGAACAGGAGAAAGTATTTTCAAACTATGCATCCAACAAAGATCTAATATACAGAATTGATGAGGAACTTAAATAATTGAACAAGCAAAACAAAACAATCCCACTGAGTAATGGGCAAAAGACATGAACAGACACTTCTTAAAAGAGGACACACAAGTGGCCAAGAAACATGTGAGAAAATGTTCCACATTATCAATCACCAGAGAAATACAAAATCAAAACCATAATGAGATATCATCTCACACCAGTCAGAATAGCTATTATTTTAAAAATTAAAAAATAACAGATATTGGCAAGGCTGCAGAGAAAAAGGAATGCTTATACACTGTTTGTGGGAATGTAAATAGTTTAGCCACTGTGTAACACTAATTCCTTTAATTGCTCAAAGAACTTAAAACAGAACTATCACTTCACCCAGCAATTCCATTACTAGCTATATATTCAAAAGAAAACAAATCCTACTAAAAAGATACATGCATATATATGTTCATTGCACTATTCATAATAGCGAAGATATGGAATCGACCTAGGTGTCCATCAGTGATATTTTGGATAAAGAAAATGTGATATATATGGAATACTACAAAGGCATAAAAAAGAATAAAATCATGTTCTTTACAGTAACATGGGTGCAGCTGGAAACCATTATTCTAAATGAATTAATGTAGGAATATAAAACCTGATACTGTGTGTTCTTACTTATAAGCTAAACAATGACTACTCTTGGACATAAATATGACAACAACAGAGACTGGGACTACCAGAGTGAGGAGGAAAGGATGAGGCCAACAGTTGAAAAACCTGGTTGATGGGATCATTTGTACCTCAAACATCAGCATCATGCAGTATGCTCAGGAAACAAACCTGCACATGTACTGCGAATCTAAAATAAAAATTGACAAAAAAGATAAATAGGCACTAGTAGTAAAGAAGGGAGTCAAGCAAGTTAAAATCACACACCTAGGGAAGGAAGAATAAGAGTGGGTACGGAATAGTTAGGGAAAAGGAGGCACTGATGCTTGACTGACTGCTAGAGCACAGTGTAAAAATTCCCCTGGGGTTTTATGTATAAAATGGTATTCAATTTGACTTTGCTTTGTTTGTGGTAAAATATGATGGATGTATAAATAAAAAATCAGTTAATGTATAAAACAGTAAAAATAAAGTTGAACAGTGCTCAGTCATAACTAGAATTCCTAGTGTGTATATTATGTGGGCAAAAAATAGAAAATCAGAATATGATAAGAAAATCAATACAGTAGCCTCAAATATCTTTGCCACAATTTTAGATTTTTAAATAATTTCAGATAAAAATGAACAGGAAGAACTTACAGCATGTAATTCAGACATGATGGTATAGTCCACAGTTCAGCCTAATTGATTTTGGCATTTCCCATTGGTTGGCACAGAGAAGATTGTTGCAGCCAAATGTTATCAGTGAAGTCAGTTGCATCTTACTGTCTGTGAAGTACACTGCTTGCTTTATTTCTCCTTTTTAAAGAATAATTTGTATATTGTCAGGAGAACTACAGGAAGCCTTGAGTCTCCAGCCACAGATAAACTCTTGTTCTACACACCCTAATCTCTGTTAATTTATTAACACAGGAATCTAAATCCAGAAAAGCCAAAATATAATTGATTTTCTTTGTTGTCAAGTAATTATTTAACATGCAATATTATTTTTGAATACCATAGAGTGAAGCTAACATGCACAGAGGTAAAAAATGTAATATTTTGGGCTTTAATCACTTTCTTTGTATATAGTAGTTAACATCTCATGGGTGTTAACTACTATAAATGACCTCTCTGCTCTCCGAATTACCAAGGGTTCTCACTACCAGTGCAAATACGTTAACTTACCTTTCTGAGAAACTATATATCCTAACATGTTATTGCAAAATTATATTATTAGACTGAAGGTACAAAAGCTCTTAGTCATCATGCCAAATCAAAATAGCTCCAGATTTCTGTATGTTGAGTGATCAGGTGTCACTGCATTCAGAAATAAGACTACATAATTGTTCCTTCATAATTACCTATTAAGCAAATTAAAAATCACTGGAAATCACAGGTGGCATCATGAGGAAAATTTATAAAAACTTTGCTGAAAGGCACAGACAGTGAGTTGCAACTGGGCTTCTGCATCATCCCCACTGACTGAAGAATTTTCCCAGCGTTGTGGTTTGTGTTTGTGTGTACGCATGGGGTCACGGGGTGAGATTGGTGTTTCCCAAAGTTTGGTACCCAAGATGATATTAAATATACCAATGACCAAGTTTTATTTGAATAGATATGTATTCATTTTAAAAGGTCACTAAACAATTAATTAGGATGCTAAAAATTTTGTACTAAATTATGGATATCTTTGTTTAGGGTAAATATAAGCATTTTTAAAGTCAATTCAAGGAAAAGTATTAGTTTTTATAGAACAGATCAATGGCTATGGCAAAATTTATGAAGATATTGTGATGATTAAGGCTTAAGAAACAAGGGCTGTGATTTTCTCTATTTGGGGATTCATTCTATTTTGGCCTAGTGGTGCAAACTATTGAAAATGGACCATTCTCAACTATAAAAAGGGTCTAAAATTATACTGCCATATTTACCCCATCCTAAATAATAAATTTTTCTATAAATATGTAGTATTCTTTATTGAGGAAATACAAAATCTTATTCAGTTAATAATATATAACAACTTTTTAGACAACCATAATATCACCTCAAAATTTGATATTAAGTTTTGTACAGATAAGGTTATTCACACATTAACCTTTGGATGAGATTGGGTTCCTTTGAAACATACTTGTGTATTACCCTGAATGTTTCCCTCACAGGCACGTTCTCAAATGTAGTATTTATTTCTGTGATTATCTGCCTAATATCTGCCTCTCCAACAGGACTCAAAGCTACATTGAGGGCAGGGATTGTGTCTATTTTAGTCAAAGCTGAGACTCAACACTTTTTTTTTCTGTATTGAATTTTAGAGTACTATTTGTGACTAACTTAATGTCAGAAGGTAATATATTGCAATTATCAGCTTGCATAATGGGCCATTTGTTTCTCTTTGATAAGGAGACTCATTAATCTTAAAAATGTGATAGTAGCCAAATGTATTCCTGTTGTTGCCCAAGTCTTCAACTAAGTGTGTTTGCAGACAGTGGGAAAAAAAAAAAAAAGGAACATGGCCACATAAATGACAAATAGAATTTTGGAATTCTTTGGCTTCAATGGACCTTAGAGACAGCTTCTCTAACCTTTTCCCTTTACTGTTAAAATGAGTAAACTGAGGCACAGAAAGGGTAGGTGGTTAATTCAAGATGACATAACAAGATTGCAGAATCAGATTCAACACCTACATTGTCATTGTCTCAGAATGATTTCATGGTGCTTGCTCTTCTTGCTGTGCCCCAGTCCTGACTCCCTTTGTTAATGAGGAAGTGCTGTACCTGGTCAGTCTCTGCTAACCTCTGCCTCAGGGGACAGGCAGTGCCACTGGTTTAGCCCCATTACTGGCTTCGAGGTGTGAAAGCACAAGGTTAATGGTTTAGTCAAGGTCTCACTCCACAAACTCCTAAGACCTAATCAAAGTGAATGAAAATCTACTGTAAGAAAAAACAATAGTATCTGGCAATCCATGTTGCAAGTAACCAGCATGGTGCTAAGATGGTGACCACAAGAACATACAATCAAATGAAGGGCTCTTTAAGGGGAGTTTACCAAAACCAGGTTATCCTCTGGTATCATTTACAATCAATAAGGATTACTGAAAAAGCTTGGACTCCTTCCATGCGAGTATACAGATGTCTTTGTCCACAAATGGCCTTTTGTGACATAGATTTCTTTAAATCATCAACTGCTGGTCATTAACAGAGTCCAAGGCAATTAATTAATTGTAACCACCAACCACATGATTGGAATTAATGTTTTTCTTGCTCTCACATAGCTGTTTATAAATACTAAAGAGTCAGAGAAGCAAGAGGTTTATTACTCTGAAGTCCCTAAATAATTGCAAGATTTCTAGGATTTACAGGTAATTTACTTAACAATACTACCTGATGGAAGGCGGTGGGAATTCAACTTATTTTTAAAATCTTTGAATGTGTTCTATGTTAAATGTGCATTAAATATATGATATTTAAAATCTTCTATCATACTTTTAAAAAGCCAGTACCTGCTAACTTACCACTATCCCTGCCACTGAAACCACCACACACCAAGCATCTACTAAGAGCCAGGCACTACACTGGGCACCCAAGAAAAAAGCTTTGTATGTAACATAAGCAAATTCTACATCCTTCCAAGCTCATCTTATAAATTGCAAAAGCTAGACTGAATATATTCAAACATGTAATTAGGGCATTGTGATTTTTCACAGTGTCTGAACAAGGAGTTGTGTGTCTGACTGATCTGCAGATGCAAAATTTTCTGTGTTGTATTAATTTCATTGGTAAAGGTTCTTTGCCTGTTTCGCATGGGTAGAAATTTTTTATCAGAAGTTGTTACTTTTGTTTTCTGTGACTAGTAATAAATCACCCTTAATGAAGACCCTTTCCTTAGACTATTATGAAAGTCAAATTTTGCTCAGGCAAGAAATACTATTGGGAGACAACTCAGCATATAAGAGTGATTCTTGAAACATGCCAATAAAATAGTCCCAAAACTATTTTGGTTAGTGATTCTGGCGGTGCATCTCTACACCATAAGCAACACCTTTGGCCTAGCTGTTATTTTGACTGTTTATTTCAACTTGGAAAAATGATTGATGATGCTGTTGAGATATGCACTTTCCATAAAGTTTCAAATCAAATTTCATAGACTAAGATGAAGCTAGGGTGCAGTGTAATTATATTAGAACAAACAATTATATCCCAGAGATTATTTAGAATATGGCATCTTTTCTTCTTTTTCATGCTTTCATTTTGATTCCTTGAAAAAAAAAAATGAAATTTGTTTAGCATTTGAATCTGAGGAAGAAGGATGCCTCCTTAGTGCCTGACTCATAGAAGGCACTCAAGACATACTTGTTAAATGAATAAAAGATGCAAATACTGGTCATTTTAAGCATAGGAATCATTCACCTTCCAGTAATTTATGGAAGTGAAATTTTATTCACAACTATTTTTTTCAGGGGTTCTTCTCTTCTCTTTTCCTTCCTTCCTTTGTCCTTTCTTCTTTTTCTTTCTTTGTTAGTGACATTTGAAAGGGAGACAGCATGTGAGGCATTAGTAAAATAAATAAATATTTCTTAAAAAATAATTACTATGAAAAAAGACACACGGCCTTTCACTTTACTCATCAAAGTTTGTATAATAAAGACAGAATTTATTAATTTTGAAATTGTTCAAGTCTTTTTCCTCTTCCTCTCCTGAAACCACTCTACTTGCCTTAAAGAAAGTAAAGCAATAAAGAAAATCTTTTCTTTTTTAAATCAAATTCTTCTCCTTGACTTTTCTCTAAGAAGACTTTTGTCTTTGTCAGACCAATCGAGGACTCACTGTGATTTAGAACCAGGAGAGTCTCATAATAAAGAACACAGAGAAAGGAAGGTGATCTGTAGAAAAGTTATGCACGTTTACTGAGAGAAAGTTTTGTAGGTTTGGCATATGAGAAATTCTGAATCCATTTTAAAAACAATGGAGAGTTACTGAAGTTTTTGCCAGTGGTATCATGGGGACTTATTTTAGGAAAACAACTTTCTCAGCAGTATCAAAAGTGGATTAGGAAAGAACAGAGCTGATGAAAGCTGGCTTTGGGTGCCTGTTTCAGTTCATTGTATAGCATAACTGCTGGGGTATCATCTTGTTCCCTGCTTTTTACATAAAAACAGCGAAGAATTGTATTAAGAATTCTGTAAGAAGATAAGAAGAAAAGGAAAGAAACTTTTGAGAAATATCCCTATGTACAATGAATTATACCTCTTTCATGTCCTGCAAGAGACTCAATTCAATATGGAAGTTCTCTTTTAATTTTTTTGGCTATTCCTTTTAATATTATATTATGCAAAATCTGATGCATGTGTGATTGTGTTTACACATGCGGTTATGAAAACTTTTAAAAGTTTATTTGGACCAGAAATGTGCTTTGGCACTCAACCCCTCATACATACAATAATCTGTTTTTTTCAAATTTAAGGTGATAGTCAAAGTGGACAATTAGAATGAGATTTTAAGGTAATAAGGATGAAGTATCTTTCAAATGTAGGAAGTCTGCAAAACATGTATCCATTAGATACAAGTTATCAAATATATTTCTCTAACTTCTAGAATTCCAACTGACTGTGTAAACTGTCTACTTTTGGAAAGGCAAGCGATTTTACTCATGAAACTAGACAATAAATCTAAATGTATAGAGGAAAATGTAACTTATATAGTTAGAAACAAATTTCTTAAAGATTTAGCAATTTAGAAACTTAAAGATTTATCAATGTATAAACAGCCAGGAAACTCAGTCAGACATTATTCTTAGTAATGGTCACCATCATCATCCACACCATTAATTGAATTATAGATTTTTTTTCAATTGATTTTATTTGCCTCTAAGGAAATAGAGACAGTCCCATGCTGCATGGGACTAATTCTAGGAGTAAAATTAGTTGAGCCTCAACTTTGAACAACATTATTGCCTAAGGATCATTCTTCTTAGTTTCCCATCTTAATGATTAGCTCCATTTGAAAAGTAGCTCTCTAATTTTGTTAACACCATTATTGGAATTGGATAAATTCACCTACTAGCCCAATCAATTTGTTCCTATTTTGTTGTAATTGTTGTCTTAGCAACAGCTTCTTATTCTCTCAGACTTTGCACATGACCTTTGGAAAAGATATTTAAAACACGTACTAAAACTTTCCCCTTTCTGGATTTTGTATTTACAATAATGTATTCCCAACTATGTTGAAATAAAAATTTATTTAGTAGTTATAGTTTGTTTTCTGGCTAATTGTAAAAAATGTAGGAGTAAAGCCTAAATTAAAGCATTACTTATTTATATAACACATCATTTTACTATGCAATGTCTGTCAAAAAGCATAAATAATATTTTTCCTTCTTAATTTTGATAAATTTCATGATGAACAATTTATCAATTGCAGTTGACAAGTTAATCTACCTACTTACTACCCTATTTCCATAAAAAACTTTTTATTTACTTATATCTTTTTTATCAATAAAAAGGAAAATAATCCTAGCACTTTGGTTCCACATACATATCTCCCTAAGTTATATATGTGTACATGTGGGTAAGTGGGCACTGGAAGACAATGCTGGACAATCTGTGACTGATACAGCTTTAATCAGGCATTAAATAGGGAGTGGATTTCCATAGATGGGAAAGGCCATTTGGAAGGAAAAAGATGGAGAAGTGTGAAAGTACGGAAAATGGCAAGAGGAAATGAGGGGCCCTGGCTGAATGGAGTATATGATTATATAGAAGAGTAGTGATGTGGTCTTGAAAGGTAAATAGTGACTGTATGTCAAATTGTTATTAAATACTCACCTATAGAGTAATGGAGAGTTACTGAAGTTTGTGCCAGTGGTATCATGGGGACTTATTTTAGGAAAACAACTTTCTCAGCAGTATCAAAAGTGAACTAGGAAAGAACAGAGCTGATGAGGCTTTCCTGGCTTTGGATGCCTGTTGCAGTTCATTGTATAGCATGTCTGCTTGGGTATCATCTTGTTTCCTGCTTTTTACATAAAAACAGCAAAGACTTGTACTGAGAATTTTCTAAGATCTCATTGTCTATGGGTCAATTCTGTCAGTTAAATGCTCTCTGGAATTACACAGATGCTGAAATACTATTGCTGATATGCAGGCTTAGGTAATACACTGCAGCTAGAATAAAAGCCCTGAAAACTTTTGACTTCGTCGTGTGCTTTGTATCCAAGCATCTGTTAACAGCTCTGGAGTGCACATGGTCTTTAGCCTACACTTCTCATGGCATTGGTGAGGAGGAAAGATAGCTTCCACATCATCCTATAGGGCCTTCCACAGAGATAGCCACAACTTTTCTGCATCATTTCAGGGTAAACTTATGAGGAATTGAAAAATATCTCCAGAGCTCTACTCTAGTGGAATGTGCTTCCTTCTACTTTTTTTTTTGTTTTTTGTTTTGTTTTGTTTCATTTGTTTGTTTTTAAAGAGACGGGGTCTCACTATGTTGCCCAGGTTGGAATCCAGTGGCTATTCACAGGCACCATCCTACTACTGATCTGCACTGGAGTTTTGACCTGCTTCGTTTCCGACCTGGGCCGGTTCACCCCTCCTTAGGCAACCTGGTGGTCCCCTGCTCTCGGGAGATCACCATATTGATGCCGAACTTAGTGTGGACACCCGATCGGCATAGCGCACTACAGCCCAGAACTCCTGGACTCAAGAGATCCTCCAGCCTTAGCCTCCCGTATAGCTGGGACTGCAGGCGTACACCTCTGTGCCCAGCTGTGCTTCCTTCTAAATGTTTTGTGTTTGGAGCATAAGAGTCTCAGTGAAGGGCAACTGTGGACAAGAACGAGGCAGATCTTGCAGATTCTCCATCATGTGCACTTCTGCTTTGTGTTCTAGTTACACTCAATCTCAACCTGTTATTACTCAGGGCTTGTTTCTCTTGGTTCCCTGTCCATTTCTCCAGTTTCTCAGAGACAAGTCTTCTATTATTCTCAACAGTTCTCTTTGAAACTTCCTAATGTCAACCACCTGTCTACCTAGACACCTAACTATTGCCTGTTCCCAGTTCTATCTTGACCTATTCTACTTGTTTGCTGGGACACTCACTAATTATTCCTTACCAGACCTGCATGACTCATAATCATGGTTTGACTGCCTGTGTAGATCTCCCCTCACAACTGTGGCTGGAGCTATTTCGAAATACATGTCTCTGCTCAGGCATTGTGTTAAGTCTCAAAATACCCTGGTTTGGCTTTTTAAAAAATCATCAGTCAAGTCATTATTCTTTAGGACTTTTGAATATAAAACGATGCCAACAGGTATATTATTTTATAGAAGTAAGCAAGTTAGCTTTTTCTAGTGTGGGTATTTAAATAATATGTGAATAACAGTAAATGATTTTTCACTTTGATAGAGTTTTGCATGATAAACACAGGCAATCCCTTTAAAAGACGGTTTAGATTGCACATTTACACACATTGAAAGATAGATCGGGGCAGGAAGAATGAAAAGAAAAAAACTCTTAGAAATATGACATTTCTATCCCAAAGAATTCTTTTCTCTTCAATATCATTCTATTTCACTTTTTACCAAGACACATCTGAATATTTGTAGACAAGTTGAAAGGGAAGGAAGGAGTCATGGAGATGTAAGAAAAATCATCACTTCTTATCCTACCAATCAGAAATCACCATTATTAATTACAAACATAACAAAATGTAAAGATACACTTAGTGTCTTTCATATTGGGACACAAAAATCATTCTTTGTTTTTTTTTAATTCTGGTTCTTAACAGGACAGAGGGTGGGGTGAACGGAAACTTTATTTTTCCCAGAAATTTTAAACTAAAATATCTTCTAAAATTTGCTTTGGAGTTATTATATAACTGTTATTCTACTTCTCTATCCTGTGGTCCTTACTACACAGAGCTGCACTGTCACAGACTGATGGATACATCAAAATATCACATGACAACTCTTAAGGCAGTAAAAGATAATTGTATGCTGAGGAGGTCAGAAGTCTTGAGTTGAATCCAAAATTAGATGCCAGTTGTGTTTCTAGCAAATCCCACTACAGAGCAAGACTTATGTAGAAAATAAGCAAAGCACAGGAAAGCAGATGATACTGCAATATCAAGAATTTGGGTCCACACCTGGGATGGCCTCTATCAACCTAGGAGCTGGCCCATAAGTAAGTCCTTAATAAAGACATCAGTACCTTTTTTTTTTTCTCCCTGCAAACCCATAGTACCACAATCTGTTGGTTCTTGAGATTTATTGTCTCTATTTTACCTTGAAAAGTGGTATTTTTCTATGGTATGAAAAAGCTTGGGTTATTTTAAATTGTGCTGAGAAGTTGTTCATTTCTGCTTTGCATTTTTGCAGCAAAATACTGAGTGATATAGCTGCTGTCTTGAACCTAGAGAGGAAAGGGCATCCAGCAACAGTTGAAGACTACACAAAGCCTTTGACTGATTCAACTGCGATCTGAATTTACATCATTGTTCGGTCCCAATGTAGCTGCGACAGCTTGTTTATTTCAAGGGAGCACGGGGCCATGCGCACACTGACTGCTCTAGTGCCAGATCTAATTGGTGCTGACGCCAGCTGCTTGATTCCCACCACGCTCTATCTGAATCTGTTCATCACTGCTGCTTCATTTGTCTGACAGCGGCTCCTGGTGAATTATAAAATTGGTTCTGACAACTTTTTTTTTTTAACCTCAAGGCTGTGCCCGAGTTACCTAGGTGAGATTGACAATCTGATGGCTCTCTTCATAATCAGGGATGGTTCAAGGCAGTCAGACCCTGAGCCCTTGGCACTGTGGAGAGAAGCTAGGCCTATATGTCTTATCCATTGGCAGGAGGGGAAGCTCTCAGATGAGCAGAGAAATGGGAAAGTCCAATTTTCTTTATTTAGGTATAAGCAGACTTGAGTCATTTATTACCAGGGTGGTCTGGGAAGGCAGATGGAGAAAGACAGAGCTTTTGTCTCAGGGTTTCAACACATTAAAATAAATCCTACTGTAAAAGTGTAAAGATTCAATGTAGAGTTCCTCACTAAAGTGTTTTTAGCCTAGTTTTTTGTTTGGATTATTTCTGCCACTTGAAAAAAGGTTTGTTTTGCTAATTTGCTACTTTCCTTGGCCTGGTTGCTTTCTTACCACTTAGGGGTCTATGTATTTCCTCCTGTTTGACACTGTGTCTAGTATTTCCTCGTTTGCATGTGATGATTTTTTTTTCCACTTACCTCTTTCTGTTCCTTTTGAAGTTTTCGGGTTCCCTGACATTTCTGTATTAATTAGCATACTTTAGATTATAAAAACCAGAAGTATCTAACTCAAACTGGCTAAAACAATGAAGATATTTATTTTCTCTGAAAGTGTAGGCCCCAGGTCACTTACTATCTAGGCCACCTGTCATCAAGGACCCAAATTACTTCCAGTTCCCTGCTCTGGTGATCTCAGGCTTGGAGTAATGGTAGGGCTTACTTTTTTATTTTAGCCATTCCTAGATGTGTAAAGTGATATCTCATCATGGTTTAGATTTGCATTTCTCTGATGACTAACAAGGCTGAACATCTTTTATGTGCTTATTGGTCATTCATACGTCTTCTTTGGACAAATGTCTATTCAGATCCTTTTCCTGTTTTTTAATTGAGTTGTTTTTATTACTGAGTTGTAAGTGTTCTTTATATATTAAAGTTATAAGTCCCTTATCAAGTATATAATTTGCAAATATTTTTTTCCCATCCTTTGGGTTGTCTTTTTGCTTTTGTTATAGTGTCCTTTGAAGCACAGTTTTTTATTGTTGAGATCTAATTTACCTAATTTTTCTTTTGCTGCTTGTGATTTTGGTGTCAGAGTTAAGGAACCCATTGTCATGAAGATTTATGACTATGCTTTATCCTAAGAGTTTTATAGTTTTAGCTCTTACATTTGCATCTTTAACTTATTTTGAGATTTAAAAAAATTTATTTATTTTTAATCTCTTTTCTTGCACTTTAGGTTCTGTGGTACATGTGCAGAACATGCAGGATTGTTGCATAGGTACATACATGGCAATGTGGTTTGCTGCCTCCATCCCTGTCACCTATATCTGGCATTTCTCCCCACGTTACCCTCCTCAACTCCCTACCCCCTGCTGTCCCTCCCCTAATCCCCCTGAACAGACCCCAGTGTTTGATGCTCCCCTCCGTGTCCATGTGTTTTCACTGTTGAACACCTGCCTATGAGTGAGAACATGTGGTGTTTGGTTTTCTATTCTTGCGTCAGTTTGCTGAGAATTATGGTTTCCAGTTTCATCCATGTCCCTGCAAAGGACACAAACTCATCGTTTTTTATGGCTGCGTAGTATTCCATGGTGTATATGTGTCACATTTTCCTTGTCCAGTCTATTATCAATGGGCATTTGGGTTGGTTTCAGGTCTTTGCTATTGTAAACAGTGCCATAATGAACATATGTGTGCATATGTCTTTATAAAAGAACGATTTATAATCCTTTGAATATATATCCAGTAATGGGATTGCTGGGTCAAATGAATTTCTAGGTCCTTGAGGAATCGTCACACTGTCTTCCACAATGGTTGAACTAATTTACACTCCCACCAACAGTGTAAAAGTGTTCTTATTTCTCCACATCCTCTCCAGCATCTGTTGTCTCCATTCTAACTGGCGTGAGATAGTATCTCAATGTAGTTTTGATTTGCCTTTCTCTAATGACCAGTGATGATGAGCATTTTTTCATATGTTTCTTGGCCTCATGTATGTCTTCTTTTGTAAAGTGTCTGTTCATCTCCTTCACCCACTTGTGAATGGCTTATTTGTTTTTTTGTTTGTTTTTGTAAATCTGTTTTAGTTCTTTGTAGATTCTGGATATTAGCCCTTTGTCAGATAGGTAGACTGCAAAAATTTTTTCCCATTCCGTTGGTTGCCAATTCATTCTAATGACTGTTTCTTTTGCTGTGCAGAAGCTGTGGGGTTTGATTAGATCCCATTTGTCTATTTTGGCTTTTGTTGCCAATGCTTTTGGTACTTTGGTCATGAAATCCTTGCCTACACCTATGTCCAGAATGGTTTTGCCTAGGTTTTCTTCTAGGGTTTTTATGGTGTTAGGTCTTATGTTTAAGTCTTTAATCCATCTGGAGTTAATTTTAGTGTAAGGTGTCAGGAAGGGGTCCAGTTTCTGCTTTTGCACGTGGCTAGTCAGTTTTCCCAACACCATTTATTAAACAGGGACTCCTTTCCCCATTGCTTGTTTTTGTCAGGTTTGTCAAAGATCAGATGGTTGCAGATGTGTGGTGTTGCCTCCCAGGCCTCTGTTCTGTTCCATTGGTCTGTATCTCTGTTTTGGTACCACTACCACGCTGTTTTGATTACTGTAGCCTTGTAGTATAGTTTGAAGTCCGGTAGTGTGATGCCTCCCGCTTTGTTCTTTTTGCTTAGAATTGACTTGACTATGCGGGCTCTCCTTTGGTTCCGTAAGAAGTTTAAGGTGTTTTTTTCCAGTTCTATGAAGAAGGTCATTGGTGTCTTGCTGGGGTTAGCGCTGAATCTGTAAATTACTTTGGGCAGTATGGCCATCTTCACAATATAGATTCACTCTGTTGTTTCTTTTGCTGGGCAGACGCTCTTTAGTTTAAGTCCCATTTCTCAATATTCATTTTTGTTGCATTTGCCTTCAAGGTCTTAGTCATAAATTCTTTGCCTAGGTCAATGTCCAGAAGAGTTTTTCTGGGTTTTCTTCTATGAGTTTTATACTTTGAGGTATTAATATTTAAGTTTTTAACCCATCTTGAGTTAATTTTTGTATATAGTGAAAGGCAGGGGTCCCATTTCATTCTTCTGCATATGGCTAGCCAGTTTTCCCAGACTTTTTATTGAATAGGGTGTCCTTTCCTCATTGCTTATTTTTGTTGACTTTGTCAAAAGATTAGTTGGTTGTAGGTGTATCGCTTTATTCCCAGGTTCTCTATTTTGTTCCTTTGATCTATTTGTCTGTTTTTGTACTGGTTCATTGCTGTTTTCATTACTACAGCATTTGCAGTAAATTACCTGGAGGTCAGGTAATGTGATGCCTAAGACTTTGTTCTTTTTGCTTAGGACTGTTTTGGCTATTTGGCTCTTTTGTGTTTCCATATGAATTTAAAAATTTTTTTTTCTAATTTCATGAAAAATGAAATTGGTAATTTGATAGGAATTACATTGAATCTGTATATTGTTTGGGCAGTATAGCCATTTAAATGATACTGATTCTTCCAATCCATGAACATGGGATGTTTTTCCACTTGTTTGTGTCATCTCTGATTTCTTTCATCAGTGTCTTATAATTCTCCTTCTAGAGATCTTTCACCTCCTCAAATAAATGTATTCCTAGGTATTTTATTTTTTGTGTGTGCTATTGTAAATGGGATTGTATTCTTGGTTGCTCAGCTTGAATGTTATTGGTGTATAGAAATGCTACTGATTTCTGATGCTGATTCTGAATCCTGAAATTTTACTAAAGTTGTTTATCAAGTCTAAGAATTTTTTGGAGGAATTTTTAGGGGTTTCTAGGTATAGAATCACATCAACAAATAGATAATTTGATTTCCATCTTTTTGGATGGCTTTTATTCTTTCTCTTGCCTGACTGCTCTGGCTAGGACTTTAGTACTATGTTGAATAGGAATGGTGAGAGTAGTCAAGGAGTCTTGTTCCAGTGTTAAGGGGAACACTCAACTTTTGCCCATTCAGTATGATATTGGCTGTCGGTTTGTCGTAGATGGCTCTTATTAGTTTGAGGTATATTCTGTTGATGCCTAGCTTGTTAAGACTTATTATTATAATGGGATAATGGATTTTAATCAAAGACTTTTTTTCTCATCTATTGAGACGATACGGTTTTTGTTTTTAATTGTGTTTATGTGGTGAATCACATATATTGATTTGTGTATATTGAACCATCCTTGCATCCCAGGAATAAAGCTCTCTTGAGCATGATGAATTATCTTTTTGATATGCTACTGAATTCGGTTTGCTAGCTATTTAATGAGGATTTTTGTGTCTATGTTCATCAGAGACATAGGCCTGTTATTTTCCTTTTTTGTTGTGCCCTTGTTAGATTTTGGTATCAGGATGACACTGGTTTCAAAGAACGAGTTAGAGAGGAATCCTGCCTCCTCAATTTTTGGATAGCTTAAATAAGATTGGCACCAGCTCTTCTCTGTTCTATCCGGTAGAATTCAAATGTGAATTCCTCTGCTCCAGGGCTTTTCTTGTTGGTAGACTTTTTATGAGTGACTCAATTTTGTAACTCATTATTGATCTGTTCAGGATTTCAATTTCTTCCTGGAATGGAATAGAATTTATCAATTTCCTCTAGATTTTCTAGTTTGTGTGCATAGAGATATTTGTAGTAGTCTCTCTGAGGATCTTTTGTTATTTCTGTGCTATCAGCTGTAATGTAATTCCTGTCATTTTTAATTCATGTTTAATTGTGCTTATTTGGATGTTCTCCTTTTTTTTCTTGGTTAATCTAGCTAGTAGTCTATCAATTTTGCTTATCCTTTCAAAGAACCAACTTTTTGTTTCACTGACTCTTTTTTTTGGTCTTAATTTCATCTAGTTCTCTGATCTTAAGTTATTTCTTTTCTTTTGCTAGCTCTGGGTTTAGTGTGTTCTGTTTTTTCTAGTTACTTTAGGTTTAACAATTAGTTGTTAATTTGAGATGTTTCTGTTTTCTTGATGCAGGCATTTAGTGCTATAAACATTCCCTTTGTTGTATCCCAGAGGTAATGGTATATTTTGTTGCTATTTTCATTTGTTTTAAGGAATTTTATTTCTGCCTCAATTTCATGTTTATCCCAGAGTCAATTAGAGGATCAAGTTGTTTAGTTTCCATGTATTTATGTGGTTTTGGGAGTTTCTCTTGGTATTGATTTCTAGTTTTATTCTGCTGTGGTCTGAGAAGACCCTTGACAGGATTTCAATTTTTTGAATTTGTTGAGACTTGGTTTATCACTGAGCACGTAGTCAATCTTTGAGAATGTTCTGTGCACAGATGAGAAGAATGTATATTTTGTGGTTGTTGGGTGAAGTATTCTGTAGACATCTAATAGGTCTGTTGGGTCAAATGTCAAATTTAAGTCCAGAGTTAATGTTCTGCCTTAATAATCTGTTTAATGAAGTACTGATGTCAACTATTATTATTGTATCACTATCTCTTTTCTTAGGTCTGGTATTCGTTTTATAAATCTGAATGCTCTGATGTTGGATGAGTATACATACAGGACATTTAAATCTTCTGGTTAAATTGAACCCTTTATTATATAATGCCCTGTTTTTTTGTTGATTTTTTTTTTTACTGTTGTTGGTTTAAAGTCTGTTTTATCTGATAGAATAGCAACTCCTACTCTTTTTTGCTTTCTATCTGCATGATATATCTTTCTCCTTCCCTTTACTTTGAGCCTATAGATGTCATTATGTGAGATGAGTCTCTTGAAGGCAATAGAAGGTTGGGTTCAAGCACATGTACTGATATATCTGAGTGTCAACTCCGTCATAATTATTTCATATTTATATTTGCCATGTTTCCCTCTCTATGGGATATATATTATTACTTCTTTAATACATTATTTTTTCTGGTATTTAAGGAAGTTTGTATTTTTGTTCTCATGGTTATCTTTGCACTTACGTCTTATTAAATGACCTTAACCCCTTGGGTTAATCATTTCTTATCTGGCTTACCAGTTTTTGTCAGTATTCTGTAAGTTACACCTATTACCTAGATAGCAATCAGTAAGCTCCTTCTACTTTACTCTTTCTCCTTTTGCTCTCTTCCCATTTCTAAGTTGCATTATTTTTTATTTTTGTTTTGTTTTCAGAGATAGGGTCTCTCTCTGTCACCCAGGCTAGAGTGCAGTGGCCCAGTCAGAGCTCACTGCACCCTCAAGTTCCTGGGCTCAAGAATTCCTGAGAGGCTCCTGCCTCAGCCTCTCAAGAAGCTGGAACTGTAAGTGTATGCTACCATGCCTGGCTACTATTAAAAATTCTTTGTAGAGACACGGTCTTGTTTATTACCCAGGCTTGTCTCAAAACTTCCTCTTGCTTTGGCCTCCAAAGTTCTGGGATGACAGGCATGAGCCACCACTCCCAGTCAAGCTGCATTACCAACAGTTTGTCACCACTTACAGTTTTTGTATATTAATCTTTCACCCTCTTTCCCACCTTTCAGTCTCAAATCTACATTTATATATATACCAAAATGCTCACTATCATTCCCTTTGCTAAAATATACTAGTTATTTCTTGGTTGGATAAAGTTTATCCTCTGGTACATCCTTGTCCATACAGCTAATATGACTAAATATGACTAATACAATGAAATAACTAAGTCTTATACATTTATAAATTACAACTCATTAAAATTACTATTAAAACCCACTGGATTACATACTTTTTTAAGAGGATGGATTTTATGGTACGTATTTATCTAAAAAGCTACATGCGACTACAGGCTTCAAATCAGACTTAACAGCTTTAGTAGATTCCTGGAGAAGGGATCATGTTTTTAGAGACAGGGTCTTTCTCTCTCACTCAGGCAAGAGTGCAGTGGCTCAATTCAGATTACAGTGTAAGTCCTTGAAGTCTTTAAAAAACAGCTTTATAGAGACATAAATCACATAATATAAAATACACCCTTTTAAAGTGTGTGACTTAGTGATTTTTAGTTTTTTCAAAAACTTGTGTAACCATCACCACCATATAATTCCACAACAATTTCATCATTCCAAAAAGAAACTCTATACCCATTTGTAGTCACTCATCATTTCTCCCTTTCCCACATCCCCTGGATCTTCTTAACAGCTTTCTATAACTTAGATCTTAAAGGATACTTGACTTGATATAAAAATCTTGAATCAATCTTTCATCAAGTTTTCTTATTAAAACATTGCTCCATTATTACCTTGCATTGTATAATGTTTTTTAGAGGTCTAACAACAGTCTAAAGATTTGCCTTTTAAAATTATTTGATCTTTTTACTGGTAGTCTTAATAATAATACTTTTTTTTTTTTGAGATGGAGTTTCGCTCTTGTTACCCAGGCTGGAGTGCAATGGCGCGATCTCAACTTACCGCAACCTCCACCTCCTGGGTTCAAGCAATTCTCCTTCCTCAGCCTCCCGAGTAGCTGGGACTACAGGCATGCACCACCATGCCCACCTAATTTTTTTATTTTTAGTAGAGATGGGGTTGACCAGGATGGTCTCGATCTCTTGACCTCGTGATCCACCCGCCTCGGCCTCCCAAAGTGCTGGGATTATAGGCGTGAGCCACCGTGCCCAGTCAGTCCTAATTATTTGTATCTTCAAAATCTTAACAGTTTTAGTACAGTATGTTTTAAAATTGAACATTCTGGGTTTATTCCAGGTACTCACCCAATACTCTTTTTCAAAGGTACTTTAAGATCTTTTGTTTGCTGCTAAAAAAAATTCCTTGAATGATAGTTTTAAATAATAGTTCTGTCACTTTTTTTTTTGCCTTTGTTCTAAAAGGACACATATACAAGTGTTATTCCTTCTGGATCTGTCTTCCATTTCCACTACTTTATCTCTAACCTTTTCAAATAATTCTTTATTTTCATTCTTTTCATTTTCCTCTGTTTCTTTAGTGTCCTTTATTAATTTTTTTAGTGTATTCTCCCTTGGGCACCTTATGATTACTCCTCATTTCTGAGACTACAGTCATTTTCCTCCATTTTCTGATTTCAATCACTTCTGTTTCCATTCCTTCCTGTTTCTCCATTTTGTTCTTAGTTCCTTAATTTTTTGCTTTTTTATATCGTAAAATGTTCACTTGACTATATTTAATTCTGCTTGGAATGTCACTTATAGTTTTCTTAGACTTCATAATAGATATTTTTGGGGGAGAATTGTTTGACAGTGGACATATGTTGTTTTCTGTTTTCTCATTTTGGGGGCCAATACCCCAATATTGATCTGTTCATCTTTTTCCAAATCATTTTTATGGTACCACATTGTTTTACAAGTTTCTTAAATTGGTGCTATTACCTTCTATTAGTATAGCAAAGTCAAGATACATTATGAGATCTGTTTGTTTGGACTGAGTAGGGAAGGGTAGTGTGTCCTCTGATGTTCTGGTTCACCTGTCTTGTAGAACCTTTAGTTTTCCCCATTTGCTTCATTTCCTCTTTACCAATCCAATTGCCAATTTTCCTTCAATAACTGTATTTCTTGCTTCCTACCCCTTCAAGTTGCACGTACTTTTACTTAAGCTTAGGTGGCAGTGGTAGACCCATCTAAACCCACACTACCAGCTCCCCTTTTCTCTCTTCCCTACAGTTTTTCTCATTCTGTCATTGCTTGACACCAAGCCTTAGGGTGTGGCAGGGATAAAGTGAAAGTGTAAGAGACCGGTTGCTGGGAATTGGTGCTTATTTCTCTTTTTATTTATAATTTACCTCTCACTGAATTAAGATGGGGCCTATCACACTTTGGAGCTACTAAAGGAACAATATTTCTTGCAGAAGATGCTCTAGCCCAGCAGGGTGCAATCTGGCTGCACTTCCTAATTCTCTAGAGAGCTTTCCCTAGTGCAGAACTCTCAACTTCAACTCGAAGATATTCTTGTTAAGTAGGTCAGGGTGGGGCCTCAAAATCTATATAACAGAATTCTGATGGTTGGCAGAATTGAGAATCATTGTGGTACAAAAACCCCTTTCCTAATGCATTTTCAGGGTTTCTGGGGATATGCACACCCCTCACTGGCAAGGTGGACTTGTCCATCTCATCCATTTTGGGAGCATCAGAGAAACAAGGGCAAAGATTACCAAAGCAGCTTCTCAGAGTACAGGCAGAACTCTTCTGATAATCCATGAATGGCCTCTTTTCAATCTCAGAGCAATGTTCACAGCTGAACACAGGAATGCTTGGAAGCTTCTGGATAACCTTTTCTGATTTGTTCTGGTTAACAACAAATGGAGTTTGCCACCAGAACTCCAACCCTGCTAAGATCACATAATCGGCCACTTTCCAATGCCCCAGCCCCACTCCCTTCTCCAGGACTGAGGTAGATCTTTTTAGGGGAAAGAGGAGAGAGAAAAGAATGAAATTCTCTTCCCCTTCATTGTAGTCTAAGCCGCATTGACCGATTCTCTAGTTTTGAAAAACTTGTCAGTTGATTTTGATGTAATAACCCTGGTTAAAAACTATACCTTAAAATATCTGAGAAACATGACACTTTAAAAAGGAGAAAAGGGATGTATATGTTATCCAGAAATATCACTAGACATATTCAGTTTTTCTATTAAAATTCTTCTTTTATAAAAATCTACTTGTTTCAGCAGTGGTACCTGGGTCACCTTAAGCTTTCAGTGTGTTCAGGAGACCCTCTGCACTGGAGTCACTGGCAGAGCCTTGTTAAACATACGGTTCCCAGGCTATCCCTCTAAAATCGAAGTGAGAAGACCTGAGATAAGAGGCAGGAATGTGCATGTTTGATAAGTACTCTAGTAAATTCTGAAGATACTTTGAGAAACACTATCTTGGTCCACCGTGACTCTCAAAACATCAGAACTTCACAATACAGCAGAATGTCGAAAGACAGTCCTCGTCACTAAAAAACAGTGTGGGCAACTCAGCTTTTTAAAATGCCAGAAGTATCTGTCTTTGCCAAAGGCACCAGTTGTCATGGTCAATCAATCACGCTCTAAATTATCTGTTCCCTTTTAGTCCCTTTGATATTTAGACATATTTTGTCTGAGTCACTAAAACTTATGGTCTGTAATGTGACTAATACTCTGAGAATATTTAATAAACACACGAGCAATTACCATGAAGCTCATTTGAACATACACTTCCTCAACTTCTACCCCTGAAAATACCTTGTACTAGTCCAACCAGGAATAAAAACAGACTTGGCTGCTCTCCCACAACAGGAACCTATAACTCTCCTTTAAAGGGTTCATTTGGGCTTTGTTAATTAGGCTGAATTCATCAGGAGAAGGTGTCTGGCCATCAAATGTGCGTGCAGATGCTAGGTGGACAGGGAGTCAGCCATTGCCAAGATTTCAGGAAGAAACAGAAGGATGACAGTCCCTCTGGCAATGTCTTATCCATGCCGGTGACCCATGGAGAATGTCTACCCTTCCCATACCCATCTGTTGATGACAACTAATTATCTGAAACTCTTCTGGAGCATCCATGAGGAAAATTCTCAACTCTAATGAAAAAGACAGGTAAAATGAGAAATCTAGGCCCGTGTTCCAGATTCGAATACCTTTCTCAAGTATTCAGAGGAAGATGAAGATAACTAAAAGTTGTCTAATTGAACATAGATTTCCCTGTCTCTTATTTGGTTACCAAATAGCTTCCTGCTACCAGGTATAGAAGATTAATATATACTATTCTAAAGCTGTAATAACTTCTTTTTTAATTTTTTGAGACAGGGTCATACTCTGTAACCCAGACTAGAGTGCAATGGTGTGATCACAGCTCATGGCAGCCTCAAACTCCTAGGCTCAAGTGATCCTCCCACCTCAGTCTTCCAAGTAGCTGGGACCAGAGGTGTGCACCACTACACCTGACTTGTTTTTTTTCAGTTATATAATGAAACACAGAACTGTAACCATAATTTATTATCACACAAATATAAAAAAGGAATTTACATATTTTAAGATTTGTATTACGTAGCATACTGAATGGAAGGACAACTGAAGCCAACTTTCACCAATGTCTGCAGCTATTTGCCAAACACACAGTTTCGTATAACAACAAAGTGTTGCTCTTCATACCATGAGCCTAAATTATACTAGACCAACCTTATCATTTTCCATCTATTCTACATTCTTACACCTATCTTTCACTATGGTTGATTGTGCAGTTACTTTAAACTCATTAGATTGCAAGCTTCTTGAGGATAATTCCTATGTTTGGTCATTTTTCAATGTCCTACAACATCCAGTACAGTGATTTAAACTCAGTGAGATGTTTGCTACACTGAACCATGTGAACAAAAGCAAATCACAACTGAAACCACCCACAAGAAGCTGGTCACAAAGAATCTTTCCTAAGAACTGTCTTTAAAATTTTAAATCTCATGTTTTCTGGATTGGCCTACTTCACCAACTGTCAGTACTAGTTTATACACTCCCACTCAAACTCATCAAATCGAATACAAAATATTTGTAAATTTTCCTGAGGTTAAATTATGCCTCAAAATATAATAACATTTTTTAAAATAGGTAGGTAAAAATCATCATTATTGAGGTTGTGCAAAGAGGGTAAAGTATTACCCTTTAAAGGTAATAATCTGGTGGAAATAATTAGAAAATGTTATTTTTCTTATCTTCTAAAAAGTGAAATAATACAAAAATATGGTTTGAAAGAATAGCAAATCAAATTTATCCTACCCACTTCATATAATCCTATCTGCCCGAGATAATCAACAATCTTAACTTTTCCTTCTTGTTCTACAAAATCAGTTGCTATGCCATGCTCGAGGTGTAACAATTATACGATAAAAAACAAAGGCGTGGATATATGCCTTCTGGAAAAAGTTTCTTATTTCTGCCACCTTTTGGTCATTTGTTTTACTCTCATAAAATAAACCCAGATATTTGCTCCTTCTCTTTTACCCAGCCCTTTACTCCAGGACTCTCCTATGCCAGAAATGCATTTATCCTGCCCTGTCCTCCCCTCACAGTCTCGAAAGGCTGGCAAATTCTTCCCAATGGCCCCTGTTTTCAAAAACACAGCTGGCTGAAGACAGGTCAGTCTATTTGTATGGGGATTTCTGCCTAAACGTTTTTAGCTAACACTGCTGGCCTAGCTTATGACAGCAGTGTCCTTCCAGTGGCTCACTTCACATCTTTGTCCAGTTCACATTCACATTCCATTTCACATAATCCTTCCTTTTCCAACATACAGGTTCCACTTGGGAACTGCACAAAAAGCAAAATGAGAAAACCGAGCTTTAGAGTGACCTGCACAGAATTACAAAGTCAACAAGGAAGGCAGTGGTTCTCAATCCTGGGAGTCATCAGAATCCCCTAAAATTACCATTGTTCTTACGTAATTCCTTGTCCAAACATATCTAAACATGAAAATACAGTCTCCAGAGAATGAAATACAGAAACGTCTTTGTAAAACCAATTTCTCAGAAATTATTAAAGAATGATTATTATCTATTGAAAATTCTAGCACTGTTCACCTTTAATAGTTGTGAACCTACCAGAATTGGCCAGATTCAGAAAGGGTTTTTATTTCACTCAAAGACTCCTAAAACCTAAATCCATCCATTTATTTGGTTCTACAGATTCAGTGTAGAACTCTAAGGGAACAAGTGGATTCTCCTTATGACATAATTTATAATTCTCCATAGGAAACGAAATTAAATTGTATTCACAACAACAAAACATCTGTCTAAAGTGATCTGTCTGCTGCACACTGTGCTTTGATGTTAATGTAAAAACAAGAATTCTGGCATGGTGTGGTAGCTCATGCCTGTAACCCCAGCATTTTGGGAGGCAAGGCAGGTGGATCATTTGAAGTCAGGAATTCAAGACCAGCCTGGCCAACATGGGGAAACCCCATTTGTACTTTAAAATTGCAAAAATAAGCCAGGTGTGGTGGCACGCACCTGTAATCCCAGCTATTTGGGAGGCTGAGGGAAGAGAATCACTTGAACTCGGGAGGTGGAGGTTGCAATGAGCTGAGATTATGCCACTGCACTCCAGCTTGGGCCACAGACCTAAACTCTGTCTCAAAAAAAACAAAATACCCAAAAACCAAAAAACAAGAATTCTTTCAATGATCTTGAAACAGTTTACTTTTTACCAGGAGGATGACACAGTACTGGCCAATTACAATATGATAATCCCGTTTTCTCACAGTTCTATTGTTTTTTTATAATTATTCCAGTTGGAATTCGTCGTAACTTACATGAGTACACTGAAGATAATTTTCTTTTTAAGTGAGGAAAATAGAACAAAAGGAAAAGGAAGAGTGCTAGAAATGTTCTATATCTTGTTCTAGGTAAAGTGGTTCCTGCAACCATTTCTACAAATATGTAAAAATTCATTGAGCAGTGTGCTTAAAAGTTGGACACTTTACTGAATGTAAGTCATATTTTCATAGTAAGACTTTAAAAAATCTTATTAAAGATTTATGGAAAAGACCAGGAAGAAAAAATTAGAAAGCCAGGAATAAAGGCAGTATTTGAAATTCCTTAAATTCTCTATCATTTATTACACTAATGTTTTTTGAGCACTTTCCTTTATTCCAGACACAGTGTAAGATGTTGATGATAAAACTACAATTAAGAGTCATTGGCTGCATGGAGTTAGGAATCCAATAATGCAGAGAGACAGGTGAATAAGAAATTACAATACAGCGTGTGATGGGTATTATGATAGGAGTAAGCGCAGGGATTTAGGAACATGCAGTGGGAAATCTAATTCGGCTTAGGAAAGCCAGAGATCACGAACGACCATTTCACCCACATAATATCACACATGCTGAAACATAGCTAACATTTGTTTTGTAAGGTAAAACGATCCATCATCATTTCCTTCTGTTCTCTGCACTTCTAGAAGCAAAATTAAACTTTTTTGTCTTCATCATGAGATACACTAAAAGTTAGATCCTTCATATTGTCTCTAAAGTAATGGTCACTCCCTAAAAATAAAAATGGGAGCAGAAGTCAAAATAATTCAGGCTATCAGCCTATAAAACATTTTAGAATGATGCACATGGACTTTGAAGCAAACAACATGCTCCAAAGTAAGTTAACAGCCAGTGTTACTTAAAGCTTTCTTTAAAGAAAATTCTGTATATGGCAACTCATCACAACAAAATAACAGAGCTTCACTTAATGTTGAATTAAAGCTTTTCCTCCCATTGAAAACAACTTCTTCAAATGCTTAGTGTATGATACAAGTAATTTAGAAAAATTCTGTTTGTTCAAAACAAAATAACTTAATTGAAAATGGAGGAAATTATGGTAAAGATAAGAAGGACAGATTAAAAAACAGTAACAATTGCTGGGAGTGGTGGCTCACACCTGTAATCCCAGCATTTTGGGAGGCTGAGGCTAGTGGATCACTTAAGGCTAGGAGTTCAAAACCAGCCTGGCCAACATCGCAAAACCCCATCTCTACTAAAAATACAAAAAATTAGCTGGGTATGGTGACACCTGCCTGTAATCCCAGCTACTTGAGGCTGAGGCAGGAGAATTGCTTGAACCTGGGAAGCAGACATTGCAGTGAACCAAGATCGCACCACTGCACTCCAGCCTGGGCGATAGAGTGAGACTGTCTCAAAAAAACAAAAACAAAAAAAACAAACAACAACAACAAAAACCAGTGACAACAACTAAGCTAACTCTAGTACAATACATCCCCATCACCCAAAGTCACAAACATGTGAAAGCAGGAAGAGAGAATCATAAGACAGTAAAGCTAAGCCTGGCATGGGATGTGACCAGGTAGTAACACAGGAGGACATTTCTCATCCTTGTTTGACACCTACATCCCCATGACACGTGTTTATGGATAATGTAACCTAGTTCACTCCAGAGAGCAGCAAAATTAATAAAGAATCTATAGGATGCTCCTGACTCCATCACCTACAAAATGGTCAGTAAAGTGGCTGGCAAAACTATTTTCCTCATAAATCTGGGACAGAAACATAATCAGAAAGTTTATACAGTCTCAGGTCACAGAGGACAAAGATATAAAGGAGGGAGTATTTATAGGCTCAGATGAATAAACAAGACAAATGGCTTTACCTGTCAGCCTTCATCAGAAGGTTAGGCGGGAGCTCCAGGAGCTGGTTGTGTTGCACATCCAAGACCTCCACCGAGGTTCTTTCTAGCCTTTCAGGCAGCCTTGCCAACTGATTGTGTCCTGCCAGTAGTTTCCGGAGACTGCTATTACAAAATAAGCTGTATAAAAAGGGACAAAAGACTGAAAAATGAGTAAGAGTAGGAGGGTTCTTCAATCGAACTTTTACAAATGTTAACTGAGAAAATGTTATGTCTTTCCTCAGTTGCATTTCACAATCCTAACTGTTTCTTCTTTGCCTTACTTCCCTGGTTGTATGCCTGTTTTTTTCTAGCTTAATCTTAGACCGAGGCAGAGACTCCCTCCCAAAGAGAGCAGCATGTACTTAATCCACTATTTTCTTGAGAGACTTAAAGAGCCATTTGGAAGCTTGGCTGTGTTTCTTGTAAAGGTCATCAGAACTGTCAGAAATGATGAATACTTGTTAATCTAAAGTAAATCTACATTACGACCACTTCAGGTTCTCTAACAGTTACAGAGAATAAAACAGGCCCTGGGTTTAAACAGATATCTGGGGGTTGGGGAAAAGTGAGGTTACAATTTGCATCCTGATTACTTTAAGAACTAATTTATCAATACGCTGTCAAAGAATGAGGTTTCCTCATCCATCTCCTGTTTTCCACCAATCTGATCTCACTCTCAAATGCCCACAATTTTTTAAAATTAATTTTTAATTAACAAAAATTGCTTTGGGAGGCTGAGGTGGGCGGATCACAAGGTCATGAGTTCGAGACCAGCCTGGACAATATGGCGAAACTCCGTCTCTACTAAAAAATTTAAAAATCTGTGGGGGTATGGTGGTGCATGCTTGTAATCCCAGCTACTCAGGAGGCTGAGACAGGAGAATTGCTTGAACACGGGAGGCGGAGGTTGCAGTGAGCCAAGATGGTGCCATTGCACTCCAGCCTGGGCAACACAGCAAGACTCCATCTCAAACACACACACACACACACACACACACACACACACACACACACACACACACACACACCTGGGATATACTGTGGGATGGCTAATTCAAGCTAATTAACATATGCATTACTTCACATATTTATCATTTTTTTGTGGTGAGAACATTTAAATCTACTCCCTTAGCTATTTTCAAGAATACAAGACATTGTTGTAACTACAGTTATAATGCTACACAATAGGTCTCTTGAACTTATTCTTCCCGTCTATTCCAAATTACTCCGTCAGCCTCCTGAGTAGCCAGGACTACAGGCACATGCCACCATGTCTGACTAATTTTATTTTTTGTAGAGATAGAGTTTTACAATGTTGCCCAGGCTGGTCTTCAACTCCTGGGCTCAATTGATCTTCCTGCCTTGGCCTCCCAATGTGCTGAGACTACAGGCAAGAGCTGTGGTGGCCAGCTTTGCCTATTACATCAACAATAGGGCTCATACAGAGTTTGCAACTGAAAAACACTATAAACAGAAAAACAATGCATACTCTTTTTGTCTCGTGTTTTAAAAACACACACACACAAGAATACTGTTTAAATTCTTTAACAATAGAGCATTTGGGATTTGCATTGAATAAGCATGTGTTTAGATTCTCAAAAAGCCTGTTCTGACACAGAACAAATTAAAGGTCAATGAATTTGGGGGTGGGGGAAACTGGATAAAATGTCAGTTACCTTGCATTTGTTTGTTTACATATATGTAAAAAAGAAATGTATAATGTATAAAATATACAAATATATGTAATATATAAAATATATCTTCGTAGCCTTCAGCAGAAGAGGCCTTGGATGCCAATGTGCTATCTGTGGGATTGAGGGGTGGAAGAGGGAAAGAGAACAGAGAAAGTAGAAGAAAAGGGCAGATGCGGTGGCTCATGTGCATAATCCCAGCACTTTGGGAGGCAGGCAGATCACCTGAGGTCAGCAGTTCAAGAATAGCCTGGCCAACACAGTGAAACCCCGTCTCTACTACAAATACAAACATAAGTCATGCATGGTGGCATGTGCCTGTAGTCCTAGCTACTTGGGAAGCTGAGATATGAGAATTGCTTGAACCCAGAAGGCAGAGGTTGCAGTGAGCCGAGATCACACCACTGCACTACAGCCTAGGTGACAGAGCGAAACTCCATCTAAAAAAAAAATTTTTTTTTCAACAAATTATTTATTACCTACTGTTTTCATGCATGGACACACACACACCCTCTTGTTAATGGTGATGGCTGCAGTGGGTCACCTAAATGCTCAGTCAACATAATATTCTAAGGCAGAAACTACTTTCAATGGATCATATAGAAAGGTATAATGTATTGCTGAGGAACACAATTAAATTAACAGAGCTTTTCAGGGATGAAAATGTAACTCCAGTTTCTTTAATAAGAACTACATTCTAACAGTGTTATCAAATATAAGCCACATGTAATTTTAAATTATCTAGTAGCCACATTAAAAGAAAGTAAAAAGGAACAGGTAAATGAATTCTTAGAATATTATTTCATTTAACCCAAAATATACCCCAAGTATTAACTTAACATGTAATTCATGTACACTATTATTAATATTTTGCATTCAGCATATATTTACACTTACAGCATGTCTCAATTAGGACTAGTCATATTTCAGGCACTCAACAGTCACTTGGCTAACTGGCTGACTGGGGGCTACTATATTGGACAGGTTAACTCTTAACACGTTTACTAGGCTTACCAAGCAAGTGTACTTTCTTGGTAAGAAAACAGGAATTCTGATCACATATCTTTAAAGATTGTGTATCTAAAGTAAAAGTTTACTCCAAAATGGTGACATACTTCTACAATATTTTCACTGATATTTTTTACTATACATAGCTAAAAATAACTGACTTCCTCTGTTCAGTCATTGGCTGAGAATGGTGGAAATAACAAGATCTGAGTTGAAGCAGCCACTCGCCACAAGTAACTACATGAATTAACGAATACACAAAATTCAGTTCCTCAGTCACATCATTACCTACATTTCAAGTGCTCAATAGCTACATGTGGCCAGTAGCACAGATACAGAGCACTTCAATCAACACAGAAAGTTCTATACGACAGCACTGGATACTCTTTTGGTTACTAACTGCATGGCTAGTCATTAAAATCCATTAATATTTTAGACCATAAATAACTTGAAAATATTTGTCTATATTTACAGACAATAAAAGTCATCACATGGCTGTTTTGCAAATCTTGCCATTAAAGTGAAAATTATAAAATTAAAAATAAGAACATATTTGAGAGAGAGAAGGAATGAGAAGTTCTTGAACCTTCTACTCACAAATTTCAAAAGAAAAAGAGAACCTAGTTTGCTCTTTCTAGGTTTCATGATCTAGCCATCTTTTTTCCCCCTCAAAGTTAAAATCTAGGGAGAACAAAAGGTATTTATGGTTAAAGTAGACATATTAAGTCAATGAACAGAGATGGAAGATTCTGAAAGACCAGAAGTGAACCAATCATATTGTTAGGTTCAAAGATTGTTTTAGGCTTATTTAAAAATTTGCACCAAGCACCACTGCCTGCATGGTTTTGAAAAGTCTGGCTTAGAGTCAAAAGCCTCACTCTACTCCTCACTGCACTGCATGAAGAAACTTTGTAACTGAAGACACCACACGGGTGAAAGACACCATATTAGTTTTTAAAGCAAACTTTTTTAGGCTTATGATATTAAGTTAAACACTGAATCAGCAATTTTCAAAACTATTCCTCTACTATGAGATCCTCTCACTTGATCTGTAATACTCACCGGGCAGGAAGTTCACATATTTGATTATGGCCAATATCCAAAACTTCTAGCTTTCGGCTTTCACATACCCACTCAGGCACATTTTCTAAGCGGTTCCTAAGTGCAAGAACATAAAATTAATTGTTTGGTTGATTTTGGCCTCAAACGTCATTCTAAACTCAAATTAATTACAAAGAATAAATAAAACCTTAAATGAAACACCAAAGTACAGTGGGCATAAATCAAAAGGGTATATGCATTTATTTGCTTTTCTCCAGAAGCAAGATGAATTGTGGTAGAATAAATAAAGAAAACGGAAAGAAGAGGCAGAGCACAGTGGCTCATGCCTATGGGAGGATCGCTTGTGCCCAAGAGTTTGAGGTCAGCCTGGGCAACATAGCAAGACCCCATTTCTACAGAAAAATTAAAAATTAGCCACTCATGATGGCATGCACCTACAGTCCCAGCCACTCAAAAAGCTATAGTGGGAGGACTGCTGGAGTAGAGGAGTTTGAGGTTTATAGTGAGCTATGATCTCATCAGTGCACTCTAACCTGGGGGAGACAGCGAGACCCTATCTCTAAAAAAAGTTAAATTTTTTAAAAAGGAAGGATGGACATAGTTATATCATCTGTATCATTTCTGAAGTCTAAAAAAAACGTAGCTCCAAATTTACTTCCCTAAAAGTCTACAGACCTATGCCAAGTATAGGGAGAATATGTGTTTTAGCGGAAAAACACAGAAACTAAGTCAAATGGCATAGCATAATTTTATTTTCAAATTTATATTTTTATCCTTAATATTCAAATATTTTCTAACTCCACCTGTCATCATGAAAACACAGTCATAGAAAAAAGGGAGGAGAGAGAAACAGTTTTAAAATGGTGGCAGTGAAAAGTTCACTGACAGTTAAGAGTCAGAATTAATTACTTAAAAACATTTACTTGGGCACTAGATGGCAATTACAGTTACTATAAAAAAGAGAACTAGGCTGGGCGCAGCGGCTCACATCTGTAATCCCAGTACTTTGGGAGGCCGAGGCCAGCAGATCACCAGAGGTCAGGACCAGCCTGACCAACATTGTGAAACCCTATCTCTACTAAAAAATATAAAAATTAGCTGGGCATGGTGGTGCATGCCTGTAATCCTAGCTACTTGGGAGGCTGAGGCAGGAGAATTGCTTGAACCTGGGAGGCAGAAGTTGCAGTGAGCCAAGACTGCGCCACTGCAGTCCAGCCTGGGCAACAAAGAGCGAAACACCATCTCAAAACAAAAACAAACACACACACACACACACACACACACACACACACACACACACACACACACACACACACACACACACACACACACAGAGAGAGAGAGAACTAAACTAATGGTGTCTTTATTAAATGAATTGATCATTACTCAGACAAACTACTCTATTTGAATGTGTCCCTAGTCACATTGGTTAGCCTTTTACTTTCTTTTTAAATATGTAAAGTGACCAGGCACAAAGAATTTCAAACAGTATGTACATTATGACTACAATTCTTTATACACAGATAAATAATTCTGCAAAAACATAACGGTCAGGGTAAGAATTATAAGATTTTAGAGCAAAAGGAAAAATAATTGTGATGTTAGGGTGGTGGAATTATGCATTATTCATATTCTTTAATTTTGTAATTATATCAACTCCTCAATTAAAATACAGAAATGAAAGGAATTATTTTCTGCTTAGTGTCTGTATAGGCACATACAGTTCTGGATTTGAAGCCCTAGACACTGGCACACTCATTTTTCTTTTTTCATTGTTAATCTCTTTTTTTAAAATAAAAAATAAAATTAGCATTACTTCAGGGAAAGATACAAAAACATGATTCATATAATGAAAAGAGTTATTAGATCTTTAAGCCATATGATACTCAACTCACTAATCTTTCAAGTCCAAACCTGGTGTTCAAATTGGTGTTGCACATTGACACTTTGATGCTCTGGTTTGAACTACAGATGTATTTTAATCAACAAACATATATAATTTTAGAGAATAAAGTAAAAATCATTAATTTTTTATCATTTACCTTCAAAATACAAAAAGATACTTGTGCATAAGCTCAGACAGAATTACTAAATAATTTCTGGTAGACTCTAGAGGGCTCTTAGACTTGACTTCTTACCTTGAAACATCCATGTAGGACAGATAATTTGGAACTGGGTAAACATCAACTTGAACAAGTTCTAGAAGGGGAAAAAAATCCACAAAGACATTACTATCCAAATGACAGAGAGACTCTTTTTGTATGTGAAACATCATTACTGTGCTTTATTCTCTATTGTTTGTTTAGTTTAGGAAGTACAATACACCATTTGTTCAACTTTGAAACTACAGGAAAGTAAAAAAGAACTTCTAATTTAATCACGAGATTTTATTCAGAGATTGAAATGAATCACGCGTTCTAATTTCCTACCTCTTTGCTATCCATTTACTGTTGCTCTCCTATTGTCATGAGGGCTGTATTACATCTGAAGGATTAACCACATGAGTACCATCTTTTTTAAATCCAAGAGTCCTTCCATAAAACCAAATGATGTTTCTTGTCTTTTGCCCTCATCACTCTACTGAAACAGCACTCCAGTAGTCATAAATGACTTCTTTTCCTTAAATCTCAAACTCTTCTTCAAAACTTTATGAAATATGACACCACTGTTCCCTGGAACTTTGTTTCTTGGACAGAATAATTTGTAAATGTCCTTCTGCTTCTCTAAACAATTACCAAGTAATTCGCAGGTGCAGGTCCTATCTGGTTGCCCAGTCTGGCTCCAGCTAAGTGTAGGGGGCTTGTAAGTTGACCTTTGGTACTAGGCACTCTCTTCTCGTCCAGTTACCTTACCTCCCTGGTTTCAGGTTTCACCCCTGAGCAAATGAGTCTCAAATTAACATCTGTAATCCTGACTGGGAGTTTCCATTAGCTCCTATGAAGCCCATCACAATAACCTGGATTAGTGGAGTAGTGGATTACCTCAATCTTCTCCTATAAATGCACTCTGTACATACTATTTTCAAATTAACAGCCTTGAAGCATCCCTTCCATCATGCCTCCCCCACTTAAGACTCTCTACTAGTTCTCTACCGCTTACTATACTAAGGCCAGTGCTTCACCATCTGACTATAAGCATGCATCCCATAATTACTTTTACAGGTTCAGAATTCCCTATCTTCTCCCAACTCCTGAACAAGCCACATTCAGATTCCTCCTTCCTACTTCATTCCCACTGGTTACCCAAATTCTATAACCCTTTAGTGCTCAGCCAAACTGATTACACTAGAATATGTACCTATTTGAGGTATGGCTTGTTTTTCCGAGATAACAGTAAGCACATTTTAAAAATTCTTCATCTTTCAGAACTCACGAGCTGCACTATGCATAAAACAAGTACGTGATGAACATATGTTCAACTTGCAGTAGTGAACACTTGTTTTCATTCAGTTTACTGACTGCAAGGAATTGAAACCTTCATCTCAGCAAACATATGCCCATATTACCTTCTCCTTTTTAGAACTGCCCTATTTTCAAATTCTCAGAAATATTATTAGATGATTAAGACTCTTGCTTTATAGTGTCCTTGTGGGTATATCATTCTGGTTTATCATTATCTTTTTTTTTTTTTTTTTTAAGACAAGTTCTTGCTCTATCACCCAGGCTGGAGTGCAGTAGTGTGATCTCAGACCACCGTAACCTCTACCTCCTGGGCTCCAGCAAGCCTCCTGCCTCAGCCTCCCAAGTAGCTGAGACTACAGGCATGAGCCACCACATCCAGCTAATATTCTGGTTTATCTTAAAGTGAGTTCTTTGTTAGATATGAAACTGGAGATAATGAATGCAATAAAAATAAAACTTCCTTTCACTCTCCAGTATTAAATAAATGTTCCAGATTTAGTAATAAGGCAATAAATATCTCTAGACCTTGGTAAGGTAATCCAAGAAATAGTTTACTTTTCTCTCTCCTTTTATGCAGAAAAACCAAATCAAAAGTGGGAGTAATTTATTCAAATCACAATACTAGGAAAAAATTACAGACAATAAAATCTTTCTTTTGAGTCAGTATTTTTCTTTTGTGACTTTTATCTTAGCAAAATTTGAGTTATTTTACTATTTTGAGCAAAGAAAAATCAGAGAGGCAGAAATAATCATGCTGGGTAAATTTTTGGAACCAAAAGAGAAGCTCTGATGTGACCTAAGATACGTACCATTAGAAGAGGCATAGAGTGCTTTTAGGAAATAGCCACAGATGTCTAAGGTGACCAGTTGATTCCTTTCACAGTGTAAAACTTCGATGTTGTTGAAAATCATAGCATCTAGATCACCAAGTCTATTGTCTCGTAGGTCAAGCTGAGTGACATGCTGCAGAAAGTCCACTTCATCTGCTATCAGCTTCCTAATTACGTTTAACCTTGAGGGCAAAGGACACAAATAGAGACTATAGTGAACTGCAAGGCTACAAATAAACAGGCACACCCTAATACGAGAGACAGCAAGAAAAACTCAATTCTCTCCGTATTACTGCTCTCCATGATTTTTGGAATCTCAGAATCTAGCCTTGCTTAACTAGCCAGAGTATCTATTTTTAGCTGCAATTCCAGAAGGTTTTAACCTTCACAAGATATTCTGAAACATAAGTGATACCACTACAGCTGTGAGAGGAATAAGCATACTGACTTTACCTTAATTCACTTCAAGAGAGGAAAAAAATCCACTTAAGTACTGACTCCCAAAGAACTAGGAATTAAAGTCCAAAGAATGGTGAAACTATCTATACCATACCGAAGATAGCATAAGAAACAAAACTCAGAGTGTTAGGTATATTACAACTACAATGAATATTTAATGAAGGAGAACGGATGGGTGAACAGGCAGATGAGTAGGATGGAATTAAAGGTTGAGACGGAAAAACAATAATGAATGGCAGTCACATAATGAATGAGAGTTGCACACTGAATGGGAGCATCAGAAACGGGAATGCAAGCACATGACTCCCAACTGCTCAGGACCAGGATGAACCACCAAAACTATCTCCATCTATAAAATACTGTTTGATACAGTGAAGTGCAGAAAATACTGAAATCCAGCATCTAGGATCCACTGAGAAATCATAGAACGATGGACAAAAATGGAAATCAACACCTGTGTGATGAGGCGCAGGGGAAAACTGGCAGAATCTCTAGCCATGAGAACTAGTGAGCTAACTGACTGAAGTTGCTGTGGATGAGCTATCAGAAAATAAGTAGTAATTGGGATCAGGAACCAAAATAAAAAAGATACATTTAGCTTCAAAGGGGAGAAAAATAGATGGAAATGTCAACTTCCAGTTTGTTAGGCTATGTCTAACTCCTTTAAAAACAAACAACAAAAACCATCTACTCTCCATTACAAAGCCAGAAAAGTGCGAGATGATGCACTTGATTAGAAGAGTATTAATACAGGACGGGTGCGGTGGCTCACACCTGTAATCCCAGCACTCTGGGAGGCTGCGGAGGGAGGATCACAAGGTCAGGAGTTCGAGACCAGCCTGGCCAGCATGGTGAAACCCCCATCACTACTAAAAAAAAAATACAAAAAATTAGCTGGGCATGGTGGCACACACCTGCAATCCTAGCTACTCAGGAGGCTGAGGCAGAAGAACTGTTTGAACCTGGGAGGCGGAGGCTGCAGTGAGCCAAGATTGCACCACTGCACTCTAGCCAGGAAGACTGGAACAAAGGAAAAAGCCAAAGATTCTCTGTAGTGAATTTCTGTCCTTTAAAAAATAAAATAAAGCTATGGAAAATGAATTAAGACTTATATCCTAAAACCACTGAAACACAAGGATGAGTTCCAGCAAAGAGCTGGGATTCGTCAACATGCAAGCACAGCATATGGCCTCTTCCAAAGTCCCTAAGAGGATGTTTTTTTGGCTCCTTCTCTTTTTTTATTCCAGGTTGTAAGATTTAAAAACTGGCCTCGACCCAGCAATCTGCCTATTTCCAAATGCTCACTAGATTACTAGAATGTGTACACAGAACAAAAAAGAAAAAACACATCTCATCTTGGGTACAACAGACGGCAGGAATGGAACAAATGTCCCCTCTTCTTCCCAATCTACACTTTGAACAACCTTCATAATGGCTTTACCATCTTCACCTGAAAGAGCCAACACACAATTTCATTCAATTAATACAATTAATACAATTTCACTGTATTAATACTAAAATAATAAGCACTGAGTTAATGAGGAGACAAAAAAAATCTATAACAAAAGCAAAGTTAATGTAACGAAAAGGAAAGTTAATATTTGGCTTAAGTTGCTAACTCTCACCGTGACTGAAATACCAAGTTTTCAGGCTCACACAGTGCTGTAGCTACTTAGGATGAACTGCTTCATTATCTGTTTAACTGACAGATTAAATTCTATGTATTTAGTGTGTATAGCATGACATTTTGAAATATATGTACATTGTGAAATAATTAAATCTAGCTAGTTCACGTGCACTATCTCACACAGTTATTATTTTTGTGGTGAGAACACTTTACATCCACTCTCTTAGCACTGTTCAAGAATACAATATATTATGCTGGATGTGATAGCTCAAACTCTGTAATCCTAATACTTTGAAAGGCTGAAGTAGGAGGATCATTTGAGATCCGACTGGGCAACAGAGCAAGACCCCATCTCTATAATAAATAAAAAATCAGCCAGCTGTGTTATACTCCCAGCTGTTTGAGAGGCTGGGGCAGGAGAATCCCTTTAACCCAGGAGTTTGAGGCTGCAGCGAATTGTGATCGCACTACTGCATTCCAGCTTGGGCGACAAAGTAAAACCCTGTCTCAAACAAAAACAAACAAAAAAAAAACAAGAATACAAATAAATACTTTTGTATTTATTTCATTACATTTGTATGTATTTTGTTGCATTAACTTTGCTTTAGTTGTATTTTGTCACCTCACTAAATCAACGATTATTTTAGTATTAATACAATGAAATTAATTACACTGTATTAATTGAATGAAATTGTGTGTGGCTCTTTCAAATGAAGACGATAAAGCCATTACAAAGGTTGTTCGAAGTGTAGATTGGGAAGAAGACGGGACATTTGTTCCATTCCTGCAGTCTGTTGTGCCCAAGATGAGATGTATTTTTTCTTTTTTAGTCTGTGTACACATTCTAGTACATCAGTCACCATGATGTACTAGGACAAACTTTTAAAAATTTTATTTAATTTATTTAGTTTTTGAGACGGAGTCTCACTCTATCACCCAGGCTACAATGCAGTGGCATGATCTCAGCTCACTGCAACCTCCACCTCCTGGGTTCAAGTGATTCTCTTGTCTAAGCCTCCTGAGTAGCTGGGACTACAGGTGCGTGCCACCACACCTGGCTAATTTTTGTATTTTTAGTAGAAACGGGGTTTTGCCATGTTGGCCAGGCTATTCTTGAACTCCTTATCTCAGGTGATCCACCCTCCTCGGCCTCCCAAAGTGTTGGGATTACAGGCGTGAGCCACCGCACTCAGCCCAGACAAACTTTTTAAGAGGCAAAATGTGATTAAAATTCCTTCCTGGCCAGGCATGATGACTCTCACATCTGTATCTGCCAGCACTTGGGGAGGCTAAGGCAAGAGAACAGCTTGAGTCCAGGAGTCTGAGCCAACCTAGGCAACAAAGGAGACTCCGTCTCTCCAAAAAATTTAAAAATTAGCCGCGTGTGTTAGTGCGTGCCTGTGACCCCAGCTACAAGGGAGGCTGAGACAGGAAGATCACTTGAGTCCAGGAGATCGAGGCTATAGGAAGCTGTGTTTGTGCCACTGCACTCCAGCCTGTGAAGGGCTATGGCAATGATGACAACGATGATGACCTATGGCTTTGTGGTGGTAAGAGATGAATAAAACATCTTTTGGTATCTGTTGATAAAGGTGTTTATCAACAGATTTCACAATTTAGTAAGGAGAGTCAGATATGTTTTACAAAATACAGGAATTACAAGTATGTGGTAAGTGCTATGAATGATGTATAAAATGCTGAGAATTGTTATATATATATAAAAAAAAGAGGCTATGGAAAAGGAAGCAATTTATCTGAATCCCAAGAGTAAGGCAGAATTGAACAGGTGTACATGGGAGAAGAAAAGCAGGTATGAGGAAGCACAGGAACAGCCTCTGCAGCAAAGAGAAGAGCACAAGGGCAAGTTTCATGTCTGCCTGCACAGCTTCTGCAGGAGTGAAGGGAGGGAGAGAGTCTGGGCTATGAAGATAGTTTAGGCAATTAATATTTACCAAGTACTAGACCTACTAAGGACTAACACTGGGCTGAAGAATAAATAAGAACAGTGCTTAAATTATCAATGGGGAAGGGGACCTATTTTCTAAAGTTGTAATTCGTGACAGACTGATGTATAGTACACAACCCATACACAACTCACTGTGCCAGTTTGACAACATCTGAATTAGCTGAGGCCAGGCACAGTGGCTCACGCCTGTAATCCCAACACTTTGGGAGGCCAAGGTGGGTGGATCACTTGAGGTCAGGAGTTTGAGACCAGCCTGGCCAACGTGGTGAAATCCTGTCTCTACTAAAAATACAAAAAATTAGCCAGGCATGGTGACAGGCACCTGTAATCCCAGCTACTTGAGAGGCTGAGGAGGCAGAACTGGCTGAACCCAGGAGGCAGAGGTTGCAATGAGCTGAGACAACGCCACTGCACTCCAGCCTGGCAACAAGAGTGAAACTCTGTCTCAAAACAATAATAACAATAATAAATGAAATAAAATAAAATAAACTAGTTGATAACCTGTATAATAAGAATCAACTCATAATGCACTTAAAGATACTGTGGAATGTCAAATTATTATATGTTACTAAAATATTAGTCTCAACTTCTGTACGCATCTCACTGTGGAAAAGTAGCAAATAGTTCACTTGCCATCACAGGTTGGAGGCCCACACATGAGCAGCTCTGAGATAGAGCCTCATCCTCAAGGGACTCACATACCTGTGGGCTGAAACCAAATATGAGGGCTTGAATACCTTGAGCTAGAGAACAGCAGGCTCTGAGCAAAATTGTGCTTGCTTGGGAGGCTGCACAATGGAAACAAATGGCTCAGCTAAAAAACAACAGTCACAGTGAGAAGAAAAAGGAAGTGACGGAAAAGAGAAACTCATGTAAAAGAAAAGCTGACAGAATCAGCCAAGAGTTGTGTGTCTGGAAAACCAATGAGGTGGCATTGCTATCAGCAAAAGCAAATCCATGAGAAAGAACTGGTTAAGTGAAAAAGACACTGAACTCCGTTTCACATGTATTTGGTCAAATGTGTCAATAGCGAAAACCAAGGAGAAGTTATTTAGCTGGCAGCTTAAGTGGAACTGGTCTCAAGAAGTCAAAGAAGGGTTAGGAAAAGACTGGGGAATGATTAACATCAAAATGAAAGGTGAAAATGAAGCCTGAGAGTATATGCAACCACCAATGCAGAAAAAATGGATCAAAGGGGAAGTGACCAACGAGAAACAGCCACACTTTGTACAGACGAGGAGGAGGAGGAGGCGGCGGCGGCGGCGGCGGCGGCGGAGGTGGAGGCGACGAGAGGAGAAATTATTAATGACACCACCGAAGAAATGGAATCAAACTCAAAGAACATCAATATAAAGAAAAAAATTATCAAAAAATAATCTGATGTAACATTTCCATTTAAAGGAAAAAAATCTCAGTAAAATTAGCCCTTTACTTACAGAAACTAAGCGAGACTCTCCTTAAAATTACTCCGCTAGCTTTGATTTTAAGTATTAAGACAGAATTAGGCTGGGCATGGTGGCTCACATCCATAATCCCAGCACTTTGAGAGGCCTAGGCAGGCAGATCACTTGAAGTCAGGTGTTCAAGACCAGCCTGGCCAACATGGTGAAACCCTGTTTCTACTAAAAATACAAAAATTAGCCAGGCGTGGTGGCGGGCACCTATAATCCCAGCTACTGGGGAGGTTGAGGCAGGAGAATCTCTTGAACCCAGGAGGTGGAGGTTGCAGCAAGCTGAGATCGTGCCACAACACTCCAGCCTGGGCGACAGAGAGTGACACTGTCTCAGAAAAACAAAAATAAAAACAGAAACAAAAACAAACAAACAAAAAAACAAATAAAATATTAAGGCAGAATTAGAACAAATCTAATCTGATTTTCCCCTCCTCAGCTCAGGAAGGAAGCAGTTACTCATGGTCACACAACATTTACAGAGTGTCTAATGTCTATTCTGGTATTTAAATATCCTGTAGGTGATGTCATCTAAAAAGGCTCAAGTTAGAACTATGAATCTGAAGAATTTTTAAAGCTCTAAGATTTATTCCTTCTAGACATTTTAGGTTGATTTTATGTGTAAGCTAATTCAGATAAAGAAAAATGATGTCTTCCTACATGTACCAGGTAACTCAGAAATCATCTCATTCTTGTTACCTGAGGTCAATGCAAGCCATTGCCCTTGGCTCCAATGAAGTTACACCACTGGTAAATGAATAAAATAGGGCTTAAATTCTGGAATATAAGAAACTCAGAGGCAAATAATGTTAACAATTTGGAAAGCAAGTTAACAAAGTGTTTTGAGTTCCTTATCTTGTCACATTCCAAGAAGTTCGCAAAAATCAAATAAATTATAACCACGTTTACCTCCAAATTAAGAATTCTAGATCTGCAAATTGCTAATACTTCCCTAGGTAGGACAGGTCTGATTCCTTTATTCTGAGGAAAGGTGAAACCAAGCAATTCTTTAAGGGACAGGAATGTATGGGTTTCCTAGGCTGAACCAGATGAATGGAGAAGAAAGGGGAGGAAAAGGTGATGAAACTGCAAATGCCTGAGTACCTGGAAGGCTGAGGCAGGAAGACTGCCTGAGCCCAGGAGTTTGAGGCTTTAGTGAGCTATGCGCGCACCACTGCACTCCAGGCCAGGCAACAGAGCAAGGCCCTATCTCTTTAAAAACAACATCAAAAAATAAAACAAACAAAAACAAAACACAGCTCTCTCACTCAACTGGGTTCCAATTTGCAAAGCAAAGACCTTCAAGACATATATCAATGAGAAATTTTTAACAAGTTTCCAGTGACAGCAAACCCTACAATTAATCCTAATTCTTCCTTCTAGGCAGAAATAGAAAAACAGGCCCACATTCAACTACCCAGCCTGATTGCCTTGGTTAATTTCACTAAAAAAGGCTATATAACCTACTCCCTACACCTACAATATAAGCCAACCACTCAAATGTGATCTATCTCTCAAAAATGGTTACCTGAGATCCACATGTTTAATGTGAGGCATTTTTCTTAAGGCTTGTAGCCTAAGGGTCTCCATACAGTTTCCAGACATACAAAGTTTATCCACAGCAGTCAATTTCTCCAACACTTCTGGAATGTCAGTAAATTCATTGAAAGAAAGACCCAGATAACTAAGCTGCTTCATGTTCTCCAACTCAGCAGGAAGGGACTGGAGAAAGTTTCCATCCAACAAAAATGTCTGTAAGCTATTAGTGAAAACATAAGAATTACAAAGAGAATGTATACATTTTACATCTTTATTATCAACATACAAGTTCCATTAAATGTAGATCATATTACCAGAAAATGTATTACTCTTTGCAAAATGCCTAAGGGCAGGGCCTGAGGCAGTAATGAGTTAAAGAGAAATAATCAGAGATAAGCATCTTAATCTTTTATTGAAAATGAAAATTATAACTAGTTTTCCCAATTTGAATAGACATACATAAGACCAATGTAAGCTAAATGTGATATGAACCGATTCAGATATCCTTTGGGCTTTTCTTGTTATTTCTTAAAATTAATCTCTAAGTCTTAGAATTCAATATAACTCAGAAAAATGAAAATATAACCCACACCCCATGTTTAGACATACTCATCTGTAGGGATCTTCAGTTCTAAACAAGAATATTTAGTTTTTTTACAAGACCGTAAAGAGTATAAATCTAATAAATGAACTCCACACAGACGATAGGGTGCCTGATCTCTTGAGCTGGGGCCAAGACTTACATGACCAACATAACAAGTTAACTAATCTTATGTGGTACATCCCCAATGCAGCTTCCCTGAGGTTTCGGATATACCCGCCAGTGGGGTTTAAAGTTCTCACTTGTGCATCACTCCAACGTCTGCTGGGACTGATCGCAGGGCATTGCAGGACATGTTCAGCTCTGCCAGAGTTGGAATATTGCAGACTGCTAGTGGGAAGTCCCCTAAATGATTATTGGAAAGGTTAAGACTCTTCAACTTGGTGAACCTATTACAATAAAACAAAACAAAAGGGGAAAAAGAGACAAATGTCATTAACATCATAATTTTAGCATAGCCTAAGAGATAATCTAGCCCAACTCCCAAACTCAACTGAAGAGGAAATGGGGCCCCCAGAGAGGTTAAGGGAGCAGCAGCGCTGGAATGCACATCTGCTGACTCTTAAGGCCAGTGTTTTACCAAAAATGTAAACATTCTATCTTAAAACAAACTTTTCCCTCTAAAATCAGGTTGAATACTTAAGGAGGTGAATTCTGCTGGAGTAAGTTTTTTAGCAGTATCTCAATTAGCTTAATTAACACACTGTAAATGGCCTCAGTGAGGGAGGAAAGGGACCAGAGCTGGAGCTAGCCCTCTGGAGTCAAAAACTTCTGTTTCATGTTTCTCAAACCCAAAACTGAAATAATAAAAACTTATCAAAACAATACTCTCTCCATAGTATCTGGGACTTTGCAGATCCAAATTTAAGAACCAATTCTCAGCTGGTCACGGTGGCTCAGGCTTGTAATCCCAGCATTTTGGGAGGTGGAGGCGGGTGGATCACTTGAGGCCAGGAGTTCGGGACCAGCCTGGCCAACATGGTGAAACCTCAGCTCTACCAAAAAAAAACCAAAAAGTTCGCCAGGCATGGTGGTGCATGCCTGTAATCCCAGCTACTTGGGAGAGTGAGGCACAAGAATCACTTGAATCCATGAGGTGGAGGTTGCAATGAGCTGAGATTGCACCCCTGCAATGCAGCCTGGGCAACAGAGTGAGACTCTTTCTCAAAAAAGAACCAATTATCATTCCTTGATCTCAATACAGTACTCGATTGATACTGCTGACCACATACCCTTCCTCTTCTTAGCTCTCTTAAGCCCTCTTCTGTATTACCTTTCTTTTCTTCCCCACCCCAAATTGAAGTAATCTTTACCAATATGTTATCAGTTTCATACTCTCTGTACACTGTCTTCCTTGGAAATGTTTTTACTCCTATGTGAACAATTCTCTCAATCCTATCACATGCTGGCTCCTCTCCTGAGCTACCCCACATTTCCAGCCCAAAATTGAACTTGCCATGTTTATTCCAAACTGGTACTTCTTCCTGCTCTATTTTTGTTAATGGCCCTTTCATTTTCACAGTTGCCCAAGCAACTAAAGCAATTAAAGAAGCTATCTTTAATTTTTACTTCTCTGTACACTCTTATATTTGGCCTATCAATGACCTCTACACCAGCTCTAAATGAGATAAGAATCAGATCAGTGACTGCATTATGCTAATTCCTTTAAAAACTGCCCACGTCTAATGCTAGACAGTATGCACTCTTCCTAGAAGAGACACACACATTCTAAAAATAAACCCAATTCAACCCAATCAGTATTTTAAAGAAATTATCATGTGAACTACTTGTCAAATTCTATAATAGAAAATGTTAAGCTGTATTTGAAATAGTTAAATAAAAGTTTATTCTAAAAAAAGAGCTGACAGAATTAACTACCTATCACTCATAATTCTAAGCCACAGGTCAAAGAATGACCTCAGGAAAGCACTATCTTTTCATTCTCATTTTCCCCTACCAAGGGTAGCATTATCAGCAATGGAGGACAGCAAATATTCTGAACACTCTATTTACATTCAAACCAATTCAAGCATATCTTAATGCTCCCAAACTACTCAACAACCTGAAAAGACTGACTTCGCTTCAGGACAAGAAGTATGCTTTAAAGGAAGAAATAGAACTCATGTCCACTTGTTCTACAATATAGAGTTCACACTACAGAAAAGAAGTTAACATTTATGCAGCACATACTCAAGAGTAATCTTAATTATTAAAATGAAGTTATTTCAGTCACAGTATTATATTTGGCACACAGCAGTGAGCATCATTCAGGTCTGACTTACTCCAAAGGCATACTTTTAGTTGTTGATACCAAGTGTCACAGAAAAACACAGTCAAGTAAATAAACTTGATAATCTAGAGAGACAGAAAACCATAATTATAGTATGTTTACAAACAAACCTGAAGTCTCTTTCAAACTAGGTATCCTAAGTGCCCTATAACAAAGTCCAAAGGCCAGGTGCCACAACTCACACCTGTAACTCCAGCACTGTGCAAGCTGAAGCAGGGGGACCGCCTGAGGTCAGGAGCTCAAGACCAGAGAGAGCAACATAGCAAGAAATTTCTGAATTCGTTGGGTGTGGTGGTAGGAGCCTGTAGTCCTAGCTACTGTGTTGGATCACTTGAGCCCAGGAGTTTGAGGTAGTAGTGAGCTGTGATCGTGCCACTGTGCTTCAGCCTGGGCCACAGAGCAAGATCCTGTCTCTAAAATAAATTAAACAAACAAACAAACAAACAATGTATATGTCTGTTTGCCAAGGGTGGGGCCCTCAAGTGACAGATGGTCAGAAGTAGGACAGGGAAGAGGGCAGAATGAAGCTGATACCATCATTATTAAATTACTAACACTTCTTTAATTTGCACCTCCTACTATATTCACATTATAAAATCAAAGTATAGTAACGATATGTACATTTAGACACAAAATGTGCTAAATTATCTAGGGGTATGATCTACTAGTGTTTCTACCTTTTCCTTCCTTTCTCCAACTTCACAGCCATAACTAATCAACGTCAGAGCCAAAACAGCACACACCTTAAAAATGCTATTGAGGGAATACAGCAATCCATTTTGTCCCTGTATTTTCCTAGTTTCCCTTTTAATCTAGACAACAGTATACCATGTAAATGCATCACTGCCTACACTTGGCTTTAAATGGAATTTTCTCCCAGTTACTAAATTTTGAGGTGTAATCTTCCAAGCTACCCTCTTAAGCAAATTATTTAACTCTGTAAAAGGGAAGAGTATTTAGTTTCTTAATCAGAAAAGTTTAAATGCATCAAATTCATGCATCCAACTTTCCAACTTTTTTTTAGGTAAATATAAAGGTTTTTTTAAAAAAGTAAACCACAGTTCAACAAGTTTATTTGATTCTGGCCTCTAAAAAACTAGATGGGAGTCAATCCTCCTTAGAAAATGAAGTAGAACCATTTTTATCCAAGGGCAGGAAAGATTTAAGCCAATGTTTTACAGTATCAAAGTTGAAAGAAATAAACAAATATACACAAATGCTACCAATCCTCACATACTTCCTCCTTCTGGGCTTGTTTTGTCATAAGACGTGCTTAATCTTTTTTGTTTTCTTAACATTTATTCAGTCTACACTCAAAAATGTATATGCAAAGCTATTTTTTCATGTGAGTTATAGGGAATGGTTATATATCCTTGTACATATTTAGGAAATAAAACCAAATAAACAGCATGATGACTGTTTGGAGACAGAATATTAATTAGCTTTAGATATATCTAAGTCTTGAGTAATTTTCCTTCCAGGTACCAGGGATATATACGATACACTTGAAAACTTGACTAAAATAACAGTATGATGGCAGTAGTTCTACTTTTAAACCTATTCCAAATGTGCTCAAAATGGGTGTCACAAACAACATCCAGGAAGAGAAAACCATACTTGTTTTAGTCAATTAGTCTAATAGAGAGAAATCAATATTACTTCCTTAAATTATTCACCACAAGTGGGTCAATTAAAAAGACTCCCTAGGTAAATAAATTTCTGTTTCACAGTAACAACCTGTGTTTAACTTGTTTTTTCCTCTGTGGGGGACATGCTAGCCCACTTTGGAAATTATTAGGCTTTAGTAGTAAGTAATGAAGGAGCTGCTCAAAGCTTGGACTTGTAAGCCTTGCTCTCTGGGCCTAGTCCCCTACTTTCATCAATTATGAAAAGCAAATCCTTCACAGCTTTAAGTGGCTCTGGCTTAGTGGGGAGTTGCCAGGCTGTCAGTGCTCTGTAAGACTCACTATACTTTCTTTTAAAAGAAAGATTTTATTTGATAAACAAAACAATAATGCTCATTTTAACAAGGTGAGTCAAACTATAGAAGCATAGGAAGAAAAAGTTCACAGTCTCTCCTACTTCATTTCAAATCCCACCCTCCTGAGATAAGCAGTGTCAATAGTTTGGTCTATATCCTTCCAAAGCTCTTCCTCCTTAGAGTTGCAAAAATAGGATATAGCCCCCTCCACATTTTTTTTTGAGTAAGATTATACCACATATATTTTTTCTACAAATTGTTTACTCACCCAATACAAACAAATTGTCTTTCTGAGTCAGTACATAAAATCCTAACTCAATCTTTTTGACAGTGGCATAATACACAGAGTACAAGTGTTTCATAATTTATTCCATTCCTCTATTGATTGACATTAAGAGGACTCCCAGTTTTTCTGCTGTTACAATTCTGCAAGGACCATCCAGTCATGTATCTGGATGTGCATCAATGATTTTATTTTATGGTACTTATTGGTGCGTAATGCCTTATCCTTAATTCTGAAATCCAAGAGACTCTGAAAATTCAAAGATTTTTAATTGATTCATGGGGTGGCAAAAGTTGATCTGAACTAATGTGAATATTCATTTGATCTCTCTAGAAATATGAATGTGTCTACTTATGGGGTGCTCTCTCAAACCCCGCTGGAGGTGTTACGTAATGTATAGTATACGCACCATGTTATCTTCATTTAATCTAAAAATCTCTGAAATCTGAAAACACAATGTGTCCTCAAGAGTTTTGGATAAGGAACCATGAAACTATACTTCTAAAAGTATAAATGATGGGCCCAAGAGTATGTACAACTTAAATATGTACTACAAAACTACAAAAATGTTACAGAAATGCAGACTCCCAATCAGCCATGTGAGAGAGGTCTTTTTCCCCATGCGAGCATTTAATGTTAGCATCTTTTCAACTGTTGCTCATCTAACGGGCAAAAATTACATACGTCATTTCAATTTTTATTTTTCAGTAAAGTTGAGCTGCTTTTTTGCAAAGAAGAAAATCGTATTTGCAAATCTTCTTTGAGATATAAATTCATACCCTTTGCCCACTTTTTTTTTCTTTACTATACTTTAAGTTCTGGAATACATGTGCAGAACGTGCAGGTTTGTTACACACGTATACGTGTGCTATGATGGTCTGCTGTACCCATTAACCCGTCATCTACATTAGGTATTTCTCCTAATGCTATGTCTCCCGTAACCCCTCCGCCTGCCCCCAACAGACCTTGGTGTGTGATGTTCCCTTCCCGGTGTCCATGTGTTCTCATTGTTCAACTCTCACTTAGGAGTGAGAACATACAGTGTTTTCTTTCTTGCATCAGTTTGCTGAGAATGATGGTTTCCCACTTCATCCATGTCCCTGCAAAGGACATGAACTCATCCTTTTATGGCTGCATAGTATTCCAGGTGATGTATATGTGCCACATTTTCTTTATCCAGTCTATCACTGGTGATTTGCTCACTTTTCTATTGAACTGTTCACCTACCACTTAGTTTGCAGGCATCCCTGAATACCACCGCCACGTACTGTTATATGTTACAAACACGCCCCACCTACCACTGAGTTTGCCGGCATTCCCTGAATACAACCGTCTCGTACTGTCATATGCTACAAACACGCCCTCCCAGCCTGCTGTGTACTGTTTCCTACTCTGTTCATGGTGACTTTTTGCCACACGCTAATTTTTAATTTTTATTTGTTCAAATCTGGCAATCCCTTTATGGGATCTCTTTTATAATTTTGATTGAGAAGGTCCTCTCACTCCACCCAAAGTGGTACAAATGTTCTCTTATATTTCCTTCTAACATATATACATATTTTATTTTTTACATTTGAACCCTAATTCCACCTGACATTTATTTTTACAAGAAACGTTAGGTAGAGGACCAACTATTTCCTTCTGGTAGCTAACTAGCAACATATATTAAATAAGTCATCCTTTCTTTTTTTCTTTTTTGAGATGTGGTCTCGCTCTCTTAAAAATAAATAAAGAGAGGAGAGAGATCTAAGATGGTTGATTAGCAACAGCTCAGGAATGTAGTTTCCAGTGAAAGCACAGAGAACGAGTGGACGCCGCACTTTCCGACGAATTTTTGTTGCCCACAGACAGGGAGATTCCCGGCACAGGAGCCACACGGGTCGCCAGCGTGACTCTTTTGGCCGGCGCGGCTGTTTTGCTGGTGCCCCAGCGCGGCGCTTCTCGGTACGGAGTATACGGACGGACAGGCTTGGCTGGTCCCATCCCCACAGGGAAAACAGCAATTGGAAGTGCTGAGGACTGAGAGTTTCACAGCAAGCACAGCGAACCCGGGAAGGTCCGGCTCTGTGGGGAAGGGGCGTCCGCCAAAGGAAAACCAACAAACAGAAAAAACTTCATCACTGGGCAGAGAGAGATCCAAGATGGCCACGTAGCAGCAGCTCAGGATTGTAGCTCCCAGTGAAAGTGCAGAGAGGGAGTGGATGCTGCAATTGCAGGTGAATTTTTAATGCCCACAGACTGGGAGATTCTCGGTGAAGGAGCCACATGGGTCGCCAGCACGACTCTTTTGGCCGGTGTGGCGCTTCTCGATGCAGAGTGTACGGGACTGGGTACCCTTTTAGTCAGGCTCCGCTGGTCCCATCCCCACAAGGAGAACAGCAATTGGAAGCGCTGAGGACTGAGAGCAAGCACAGCTGAACCTGAAAAGGCCCAGCTCTGTGGGGAAGGGGCGTCTGCCAAAGGAAAACTAAGAAACAGAAAAAACTTCATAACCAACAAGCCAGACGTCCACTCAGAGACCCAATCTGAAAGTCGGGAATTACAAAGATGACAGGTGGATAAATCCACAAAAATGGGAAGAAACCAGGGCAAAAAGGCTGAGAACACCCGAAATCAGAATGCCTCCCCTCCTACAGGGGATCGCAGCTCCTCATCAGCAAGAGAACAAGGCCTGATGGAGGATGAGTGTG
>CAUYQU010021618.1:0-21827 GCA_963574635.1 Cheracebus regulus
TAAAATCTCTTCCTCTTTCTCTTTCATTTTTTCTTTCTTTTGCTGTTTCTTTCTTTCTCCTTTTCTCTCTTTTTCTAAAATCTCTTCCTCTTCCTTTCTCTCTTTCATTCTTTTTATTCTAAAAAAAATAAAAAAAAAAAAGAAAAATGTGTAAGAACCAGGTTCTGGAAGGCTTTAAATGGTGAAGAGTTTAGAGTTGGCGAGCATGTATTGGGGAGTCAGAAGGTTTCGAGCAGGAAATTATAATTGGCTTGATTTAGCAGTGGTATATAGGAAGAAGTTGGTGGTGAGACGATAAGCAGGCAGAGACTGTAAACTAGTAATTAAACTAGGGAGGGTCTGGAGATGACTTTCTTCATGTCATTAAATCCTGTTATATATGAGGTGCTATGCTAGGTGCTGGGGATAGAGTGAGGACTAGGTCCTTGCCATGAGGGAGTTTTCAGGTTAGTGAGAGACATTTCTTAAAGGCTCCTTGAAGGGTCTCTGTCCAAAATTTGGTACTCTACTTCTGACTCTTGCCTAATTACTAGGCGATTAGATCCTCATTTTACAATGGGCTGTATTTCCTACCCTCTCAAACTGCTTTTTCATTTTTTGTGTGATCTAAGTTAAAAATTTCACAACCACTTGTATATGGAGAAAAGCAATTTATTACTTAAAACAAGATAAGACATGAATACTGCACCAGACAAGCCAAAAAAGAAAATGACATGTGTCTTAAAGAGATAACTGAAGATGATGTGGAGGTTATGTTAGGGGCAAGAAAACTAGTTAAGAGGCTGTAGTAGTAATCTGCCTGCTTAATTAAGAGGGACTGAACTAAGACAATGTGAACAGAAGAGGAGTCCTTGGTGGCTACTTCCACCATAATCCTTTCTGTCTCTCTTGGTACAACTAAGGGATAGATAGGTGACTCTCATTTGGAATTGACTCTTGAACAGAGGGATTCAAAAACAAGAAACACTCAGTTTACTTCAGACTTAGAGTCAATGTTCCTACTGTCAAGTAGTCTCTTCTGGTTCTCTTCTTATTTGGAACATGGATCTGCAGCCTTTAGGGAGCTTCCTGATAAATCTTTCTTTTGCATTAGTTAGATCACATTAGTTACCAGCGCTTATAGTATTAAAAACAACACAAAACAAAACAGAAAACCGCCCTAATTGACATTGTATGTGACATTTGAAGCACCTATGGATAACTAGGAGGAAATTATTACAGAGTTGGAAATAGGGAACTAGAAGTGTGGTTCTCAAGGTGTGATCACTGATGCAGCATCAGCATCACCTGGGTACTTACTAAAAATGCAAATTATCAGGTCCTACCCCAGACTTACTGAAAATGAAACTGGGAGTGAGGCCCCAGCAGTCTGAAGATTAACAAGCCATCCAAGTGATTCTGATGCACACTGTAGTTTGAGGACCAACTGAACTGGAGCTTAAAATAGAGATTAGGAATAGAAATAAAGATGTGTGTATTGTCAGATATATAACAGTCACTCTTGAGAGAATTAATAAGCTCCCAGAAGAAGGGAAGAGAGAAGATGAGCCCTTGAAGTAAATGTAGCAATCAAAGAAATAAAAGCCAGTGGAGTATAATAAAAGAGGGAGAAACTTAACAGTGGTATGAAGTGACCTATAGTGTCAGGTGCTGTACAGAGGCTAGGGTGGATGAGGATAGTGCCAAAGCTATAGGACTGACCATTAGGAGGATTTTGATGTCAGTTAAAAGAGAAGTGGTACAGATAACAAGAATAAATGGCAAAAGCATACAAGCAAAAACCAAAGGATACTTTTTGCAGCAGTTTGGGAATACAAGAAAGGAAACTGGAATAGTATGGTCAGGATGAGGTTTTTCAGGGTAGACGCTTCCTTTAGCTTTTGCTGTATAACAAACACTCTAAAATAAAATGGCTTAAGACAATAATTAGTATTATAGCTCACATGTCTGAGGGTTGGCTCATCTTAGCTGGGCTTGCTCATACACCTGCAGACCTACTGGGAGCTTGCTCTAGGCTGGACACTTATCTATCATCCTCCTCCTAGGACTGTCCAGCTCATTTAGGCATATCTTTCCATGGAGATGGAAGAAGTGTTTAAGGGGGCAAACAGAAACATACAAAGTCTCTTGAGACGTGGACTCCAAACTGACACTGGCACTTCTACCTCATTCTAGCGACCAAAGCAATTTATGTGGCCAAGCCCCTATTCAATGAGCAGAAAAACAGAATTATCCTCTTTAGAGAACTTGCAAAGTGACATAGCAACGGGCATGTATTCATAGAGATGAAGAATTGGGACCCTTAATACCACAGTAGGAGGCCAGGAGTGGCAGCTCTTGCTTATAATCTCAGCACTTTGGGAGACCAAAGAGGGAGGCTCCTTTGAGCCCAGGAGTTCAAGACCAGCCTGGGCAACATAGGAAGACCCTGTCTCTACAAAAAAAATTTTAAATTAGCCAGGTGTGATGGTATGTGCTTGTAGTCCCAGCTACTGGAGAGGCTCAGGCAGGAGGATTGCTTGAGCCCAGGAAGTTGAAGCTTCAGTGAGCTATGATTGCATCATTGCACTCCAGCCTGAGAGACAGCAAAGCAAGACCCTGTCTCAGAACAAAATAAAACACAATAGGGATGACGTGAACATGCTTGAAAGTGTAAGAGAAGGAATATGTAGAATAAGGAAGAAAGAGAAGTAAGGAGAAAGAAAGAGAAGGAAGGAGAAAGACAAAAGTTCAGAGAATTAACCTTTGAAAACAGAAAGGATACTTCTGGGAATGGAAAGAAGGGAATTTGATTGGATGGAATTTAACAAAATTCAAGACGCTCAGTTTAATTTGAATTTTAGATAAACAATAATTTTTTAGTACATATGTCTCATGCCAATACTAGGCTCAGTACATTTGCTGTTTTTCATTATCTTAAATACCGTTTACATATTTCTGTAATGTAATACTTGGGACATACTTAAACTAAAACTTTCCTTGATTATTTTAAATTCAAATTTAACTGTACATCCTATTATTTTATTTGACAACCGTACTTTGGATGGATTTTAAATAAATCCATGATAAGGTAATCTACAAAGGGATAGATGGGCGTATTCAGGGATGTAGTCTTAGAAAAAGTTAGAAACTGCTGCATAGATGCTGCATAGTGTCAGTGAAAGGATTGCTGAGCAGTAGTGAACTCACTTAAAAGCAAGCAGCATGACTTTTCATGGATTAAATCACTACTGAGAAGAGTAATAGCAGAGATTGCTGGTGCAAGGGACCACTTTGGTTTGACTCTAGCTAGTGAGGCCTGAGCAGGAGATTTAGGCATAATTGAAATGACTAGAGTCCAGGCTGTACAGGAAAGCAAGTGAAACCAGAAAATGAAATGGAAGGGACTGAGAGTCTAGCAGTCACAATGAGTCAAAGAGGTAGAAGTTCACAGGGAAGAAACTCAGAATTTACAATCTTGAGAGGAATGATTATCAATGATAGTGGGGTTAAAAATCTAATTTCACATTTATTTTTACTAAATTAAAAGTAAGAGCTCTGGAGGCAGGACACTTGGTTTTGAATTCTGGTTGTGTGATCTTGGCCAAGTAATTTAATTTCTTTGTGTCTTAGCTCTTTATTTGAAAAATAGTAATAATAATGGTTCTTGGGGCTTGGTGGCTCATGTCTGTAATCTCAGCACTTTGGGAGGCTGAGGCAGGTGGATCACTTGAGGTCAGGAGTTCAAGACTGGCCTGGCCAACATGATGAAACCCCATCTCTGCTAAAAATACAAAAATTAGCCAGGCATGGTGATGTGGGCCTGTAATTCCAGCTATTCGGGAGGCTGAGGCAGGAGAATCGCTTGAACCTGGGAGGCAGAGGTTGCAATGAGCCAAGATCATGCCACTGCACTCCAGCCTGGGTGACTGAGCGAGACTCCATCTCAAAAAAAAGAAAGAAAAAAGAAAAATCGTTCTTATAATGTTATTGTGAGGATTAAATAAAATAAACCATATGAAATACCTAGAACAGTATGTATGGTACATAGTAAGTCCTCAAATGTTTGCTATTTTTATTATTTTAAATATCACTTAATTGTGTCTATAATGACTATATATGAGTGCCTTGGAGAATATTACTTTAAAGAAAAAATGGCAAGTATACATTATATATTTTCCTCCTTAGCTAACAAATGCTGTATTTGCTAAAAACAAACAGAATTATCCACCTGTTGAAGTTGAGGCTCACACAACTTTTACTATTTAAAGTTGTTTTCTTTACTGTTATTACAAGAAAATAATTATCATGCTCAAGTCGTATCTGTCTCATTTCCCTGTAGGTGACCATGCTTTGGGATTTTCATAGTTTGAGTAATTCCTATGGGCTCTACCACCCAGCGAGTTAAAGAAGACAAGATTCCACCCAGGGGGTTTGGTTCTGGGAATGTGAGCCACTTGTTTTCATGAGATCTGCACCTTGATCTGGCCTGCTGTTAGGATCTGTGGTGGTGGTGGTGGTGGTGGCCGTCTTGTTTTAGTTGTTTCTTTTATCTTACACAGATTTTTGTAAGTTATTTGCATATAAAGATTTTTGAAAAGTGAATGTTTTATGGGGGCATCTTGCTTATACAAAGAAAAATTAAAACTCTTTTAAAATAATCACTCATGTGTTACACTTATCTATTCTAAAATAAATGAAAGTATTAATGTTGTCCGGAGGGAAAATGAAGACCAGAAGAATGGCTATGCTCTTAAGTTTTAAAATAAGGTAATATTGTTCTCTGTTTGAATGGAGCCTTCTACGAAATTACCACAGTCACATACACAATCGACTTAAATGCATTCTTTATCTTTAAAAGGAAGCAGAATAGGATCATTGGGTAAATCACATGAGTTCACAGTCTTGTCTGGTGTAATCATATACTACACAAACATATTATTCTGCAGTCAGGAGGGGAAGGGGACATTTGAAGCAGGACTTGCCCTTGAGGAGGCCTTTTTTCTGTTTAAAGAATAGTGCAGTGAAAGACCACACAGTAGAAGATAACAAAATATCTTCCATGCCACCCCCGCTTTTATATTTTCTCATTCTCCTTTGTTCTCTAAGGACATTTGTTGTAATGATTATTCTGTAAAACTCATAGGTACCTAGCAGAAGGCATATCATATTTCATTTATTATTTTGTCTACTTAATTATTGCTTTCTTTTATATCATGCAATTGTGGCTTTTAAAAATATTTTGTTTATAAAATAAATGAAAGTATGTTATAGAAAATTTATTAATTAACTATAGATATCTAAAGAGTAAAAGTTTCAACTCTAAATTTAATAAAATTATATCTTAGGAAGCCCAGTAGACTTTTATTAAGCTACATCTTAAAGAGATAAATATACTAAAAAGAGATACTTAAAAAGATGAATTTTCCTTTCTGTATTAATTGCAATGGATTTTTAGATACTTTAAAATAAAATGGAAATATGTAAAAGTAGTCAGTGTTGAGACATTGTATTTGAAAAATTAATGGGAATATATATTTTGCTTGTATGGTTCTGAAAGTACTAATTGGTAATTGAATTAAATCATAAAATATCAGAGTTGAGATTAAAATAAAGTAAGAGCTAAAATTAAATGATCTCTTCAGAGACTTAATAGAGATCTTTCATTTGTGCCAAATTTAGTAAGATTTGCCTCAATTCCCTTTTATGTGTGGTATATATTTTTAAAATGTCATGTGTAAGCATTTGAAAGGCATTCTTAATTATGAGCAACAGTTATGTGAGATTTTGGAAGATCCAAAATAGATGCATTATTTCAAATGGTTTCTACATTTTGATAGTTGATTTGCTGTCATTATTGTGGATGCAATTCAAAATTCAAGATTTTTCTTTTTATTAGAGGTTCTTTACATTGCCACCCAATTTCAGCCTAAGTTGATCCTTTGGGGATTTGTGGAATTTATGTTTGAAGGGTTTAAAAAATTTTTATTTTATGAAAAATTTTAAACATACACAAAAATAAAGCAAATAACATGATGAACCTCCAAGTAATGTTTGAGTTTTTAGTAATATGTTAGTACAGGTACTGTGATTGTTGATGCAACAATCAGGAACTCAAAAAATGTTTGTTACTTAATGCACACTTGAAAGAATTTGTAAATCAAAATTTAAAAAATATCCCTCCATTTCCCAATCTATGACAATATATTTCAAAAACTTGGTGGTCAGCCAGTTTTGGGACCTACAAATGTTTTTCATAGAAAACGATCTTAAAATGGCTATTAGGTTTTCAGGACAGCTATCAGTAACTTATCTAATTCATAGTTTTGGGAAACTTACCGTCATTTTTAACATTGTTTCAATAATAGGAAAAATGCCTCTTTAAACATTTTTTTTTTCTTTTTTATTAGAGTCTCATTCTGTCACCCAGGCTGGAGTGCAGTGAGGCAATTATAACTCACTATAGCCTCTAACTCCTAGGCTCAAGTGATCCTCCTGCCTCAGCCTCCTGAGTAGTTAGGCTACAGGTGCATACCACAATGCCTGGCTAATTTAAAAAAAATTTTTTTCTTTAGTTTTTTTTTTTTTTAGAAGAGGACCCTTGCTTTGTTGCCCAGGCTGGTCTCAAACTCCTGGCCTCAAGTTTGCTTTGGCCTCCCAAAGTGCTGGGATTATAGGTCTGTGAGCCACCACACTTGGCCAGAAAATGCCTCTTTTGCAATTAGAGTGGAATACCACCACTTGTCTTCCGCCCTATTAAGGAAGGGGGATGGGAAATGGGGAGTCAAGCTATCCTGTAATAGGGATTTTGTCTGTGATGGGTCCTTAGCGCTGTCAGCAAAAGTAGCAGGAACTCAGAGTAACCAGTTGGGGAACAGGCTATATACTTCATGTATATTCTTCTGAAACTATTCCTCTGCTAGGGGGAGTTGAGGAGTCATGCTCTCCTGTAATAGGTATCTTGTCTGTGAGGGGTCCTTAGCTCTCAGCAAATGTAGCAGGAACTCTGAATGTTGGAGAATGAGAGTCTGTTCTCCCATACCATTCTTAAATTATTTACCACTTTCTCTGCTAGCAGATTTTGTATGTGCTTTTTTTTTTTAAAAGAACAGAAAGGAAACCTCCCTGTATAAAACAAATACTCTGTCATATACCTAAAGTTTATGTTTCACAGACTTTTTAAAAAGGGGGCTGATTGTCTTCTTTGAGTAAGTTTCTGATAGGGAGAAAAATCATTTTCACTGGCTAAGACGTGCCTAAGACAACAAGAAAAGATTCCTAACTGTTAAAACATAAAATTAGAATATAAGCATAGGTACTAAACTGCCAACCAGCTAAAATCATGTTGTTGGAATAATGCTTACAGTAAACCTATAAGTAGTATAACCTTTTAGAGTATCTGGGAATGACAGATGGGAGCAGAGAGGAGTGCCACTGCTTCTGTCTCACTAACCTACATTCTCACTCTTCCAATTTACCTTACATTTCTACTCTTCCAGAATCCTTTTCTAAGCAAGATTTTGGAGCCACAAAATGGTGTTAATGAATTTCTCCTCATTTTGTATATGTGTATATAAAATAAAAAAGGTAATAGAGGAAGTGCTTTATTGATAGAGAAAAAAGGGCAAGATTCAGAAAGAATGGAATGGCTGAAAACAAGGCCCGCTCAGAGGAACCCTAAATATTACAATGTGCTGTGACCCTGAGCAGGTCACTTAATGTACCAGGATAATCTGTAGAATGAGTAGTTGAAATAAATCCGTCCTGTTCCTTCTAGCTCAAAAACTAAAGTTCCATATTATGAACAGTTGTCCTAGATCCTGCAAGTCTTCAAGTTCTAATGGTGTGGCTCTTATCCCATCAACTAATAGAGGTTCCAATCTTACATGTCCTCCAAAAAATGCATGTGCTTATGAGTGACTTAACAGCAGTCCCCAAAAGCTAGTTAGCCTCATTTTTCAAAGGCAGTAACATCAGTACCCTTATATATATATATATATGTGAATTAGGCATACTTTGTGATAAGTCAACTAGAACTCCCACAGAATGGCGTAATGCAGCTTCCCCACCTGGGATCCATGTTCCCATTAGATAAAGAAGGGCCTACTGTGTTTCAGGTACCACACTAACTACTTTATGTATGTTACTATATTCATCTTCACAATAACCCTGAGAGGTAGGGGGGTTGTCCTCATTTTACAGATGAGAAAATTTCCCAAGAGCTAACTAGTTGGTGGTGGAGCTAGTGAATGCTAAAACTATTTGAAACCTGCTACGAAGGGAATGAAACCATGGATTCCTTCATTAAATCTGCCCATCAAACTAGCTAAGGGAAGGAAACCAAAAAGCCTTTTACTGCAGTTAGCTTTATACTCACCAACAACTACTGGCAACTGTGGCTCCTCTGCCTGTGGGACCTGGCCCCTGCAGCCAGCTCATGTGCCCCAGACTCCCCCGACCGTTAAACCCAGGGTAAGCCTGTTCCCCCTAGCCCTTCTGAAGTCTCAGGTGAATACCCCAGGACTGTCACAAGGCTTCACAGCTAGGAAACCTAGCCACCTCTAACCCAGAGGATGTAACTCTTAAATTTGACATTAAGACTCTCCTCTAGTAGAATCCTTCAAAGCAGGAAGCCCTTCTTTGCTATTGGTGGTGCCGAGAGAGCCAGATGACATACTCCCCTGCTAACTAGTGTAACTCAGGGAAGAACCTGCCTGAAGATGATAAGTCAAGGCAAATGAAAATAAAATCTTACCCACAGCCAATATCATACTGAATGGGCAAAAACTGGAAGAATTCCCTTTGAAATCTGTCACTACACAAGGATGCCCTCTCTCATCACTCTTACTCAATGCAGTACTGGAAGTTCTAGCCAGACAATCAGGCAAGAAAAAGAAATAAAGTGTATTCAATTAAGAAAGGAGGAAGTCAAATTGTCTCTATTTGCAGACGACATGATTGTATATTTAGAAGACCCCATCATCTTAGCCCAAAATCTCCTGAAACTGATAAGCAACTTCAACAAAGTGTCAGGATATAAAATCAATGTGCAAAAATCACAAGCATTCCTATACACAAATAACAGACTTAAGGAGAGCCAAATCAAGAAAGAACTGCCATTCACAATTGCTACAAACAGAATAAAATACCTAGGAATACAACTAACAAAGAACGTAAAGGACCCCTTCAAAGAGAACTGCAAACCACTGCTCAACAAAGTAAGAGAGGATACAAACAGATGGAGAAACATTCCATGCTCAGGGCTAGGAAGAAACAATATCGTGAAAATGGCCATACTGCCCAAAGTAATTTACAGATTCAATGCTATCCCCATAAATCTACCAATGACCTTCTTCACAGAACTGGAAAAAACCACCTTAAACTTCATATGGAACCAAAAGAGAGCCCATATAGCCAAGACAATTCTAAGCAAAAAGAACAAAGCTGGAGGCATCACACTACCTGACTTCATACTATACTACAAGCCTACAGTAATCAAAACAGCATGGTACTGGTACCAAAACAGAGATATAGATGAATGGAACAGAACAGAGAACTCGGAGGCAACACCACACATCTACAACCATCTGATCTTTGACAAATCTGTCAAAAACAAGCAATGGGGAAAGGATTCCCTATTTAATAAGTGGTGTTGGGAAAACTGGCTAGCCATGTGCAGAAAGCCTTCCTGACACCTTACACTGAAAATAACTCCAGATGGATTAAATACTTAAACATAAGACCTAACTCCATAAAAACCCTAGAAGAAAACCTAGGCAAAACAATTCAGGACATAGGCATAGGCAAGGACTTAATGACTAAAACACCAAAAACATTGGCAACAAAAGCCAAAATAGACAAATGGGACCTAATTAAACTCCAGACCTTCTGTACAGCAAAAGAAACAGTCATTAGAGCGAACCGGCAACCAACAGAATGGGAAAAAATTTTTGCAATCTACCCATCTGACAAAGGGCTAATATCCAGAATCTACAAAGAACTAAAACAGATTTACAAGAAAAAAACAAATAAGCCCATTCAAAAGTGGGCAAAGTATATGGACAGACATTCTACAAAAGACGACATATATGAGGCCAACAAACATATGAAAAAATGCTCATCATCACTGGTCATTAAATGCAAATCAAAACCACATTGAGATACCACCTCACACCAGTTAGAATGGCGATCATTAAAAAATCTGGAGACAATAGATGCTGGAGAGGATGTGGAGAAATAGGAACACTTTTACAGTGTTGGTGGGAGTGTAAATTAGTTCAACCATTGTGGAAGATAGTGTGGCGATTCCTCAAGGACCTAGAAATAGAAATTCCATTTGACTCAGCAATCCCATTACTGGGTATATATCCAAAGGATTATAAAGTGTTCTATTATAAGGATACATGCAAACGAATGTTCACTACAGCACTGTTTACAATAACAAAGACTTGGAACCAACCCAAATGCCCATCGATGATAGACTGGACAGGGAAAATTTGGCACATATACACCATGGAATACTATGCAGCCATAAAAAACAATGAGCTGGTGTCCTTTGTAAGGACATGGATGAACCTGGAAACCATCATTCTCAGCAAACTGACACAAGAACAGAAAATCAAACACCGCATGTTCCCACTCATAGGCGGGTGTTGAACAATGAGAACACATTGACACAGGGAGGGGAGCATCACACACTGGGGTCTGTCAGGGGGAAACAGGGGAGGGACAGCGGGGGTTGGGGAGTTGGGAAGGGATAACATGGGGAGAAATGCCAGATATAGGTGATGGGGAGGAAGGCAGCAAATCACACTGCCATGTGTGTACCTATGCAACAATCTTACATGTTCTTCACATGGACCCCCAAACCTAAAATGCAATTTAAAAAAATTAGCTGGGCATGATGATGGTGGTGAGTGCCTGTAGTCCCAGATACTCAGGAAGCTGAGGCGAGAGAATTGCTTGAGTCTGGGAGACCAAGGCTGCAGTGAGTCATGATTGCACCACTGCACTCCAGCCTGGACAACAGAGCAAGAACATGTCTCAAGAGAAAAAAGTAGTAAAAATTTTCTCGAGTCTAAATATTTTTAATAGGAACACTATGGTTCTATCATGATTCAACATAGTTTCCAATAATTGCTGTAAAGAGATTTTATTTTTCCCTTGAACAGTATGCTGTGTTGCTATATGAAATGCTCCTTCAGAAAGGGAAAACTATTTTTATGGAATATCTATGCCTAGCATCATCATTTCACAGTTTAAGAATGTATAATCTTTAAATGCTCTTAAAAATGCATTATCAAATGCAGAGTTAGCCTGTTGAGAAATTCTTCAGTTCTTTCGTATTACACTTTTAAAAAATCGGTGTGAAGAAATCCATATGAAAAGAGTATTAGACTACAACATATCTGTCCATCCAACCATCCATCCATCCATCCATCCATCCATCCATCCATCCAATCAATAAGTTCCTTATGCAAGACACTGGGAATACAGAATGGATAAGGCAAACAAGGCACCTGATCTAAGACAGCCTATATTCTCATGGGAAAGCATTATATAAAAATTGGAGGGTATTATTTCAGACTGAGTGGTCAGGGAAGACCTCTCTTAGGGGGTGATATTTGAATAGATCCAGGAAGGATCTGGGGGAAGAGTATGCCAGGCAGAGACTCCAAGATGGAAAGAAGCTTGGATATGTTTGAAGATCAGCAATAAGCCAGTGTGACTAGATGAAACTGAGTAAGGTGCACGGGGATGCAGATGAGAAATGAGATAGGTAGGACCTCACAGGCCCTAGTAAGGAGTTTAGATTGTATTGCATGGGAGAGGAAGTTATAAGAGGGTTTTAAGCAAGTAACTGACATGTTCTTGTTCCTGCTTTCTATAAGAGACATGGCTGCTCTGTGGAAAATGGATGGCAGTGAGTAGGGAGCATGAAAGGGAAAGCAAGGAGACTGGTTAAGAGGTAGGAGTCTAGGTAAAAAATGATAGTAGCTTAGACTAGATTTGTAGCAGTGGAGCTGAGAGGAATTGGTGGTGAAATTTGGAATATACCATGAACTCAGAGGCAACGTGGCTGACAGATTAGATGTGGAAGGTGAGGGAGGAATCAAGCATGATGCCAAGATATTGATCCAAGCAACTGAATAAATGGAGGTGCTATACACTGAGATGGGGAAGATTGCTGGAGGGGCAGGTTCGGGAGAAAGGGCCATAAGAGTTGTTTAGACATTGAGGTTTGAGATGCTTATTAGGTATCTCAGTGCAGATATTAATTGGGTAGTCAAATAGGTGAAGGAAAAACATGGGGCTGGAAATACAAATTGGGGAGTTGATAGTTAACCTCCTAAGACTGGCTGCAGGGAAGAATCTGTAGGGAAGAGATAGTGGAGGTCTGGCCTTGAGGCATTATCAATAATTAGAGGTTGGAAAGAGGAGGAACACCCAGAGAGGCAGAAGGCAAACCAAGAATAGCTGGTCATCAAAAAGCCAAGTGAAGAAAGTGTTTCTAGAAGGAGGGAGTAATCAATTGTGCCTACTGCTGTGGAAAAATAATATGAAAACTCAGGACCATTGGATTTGGCCCAAGGGAGGTGGTTGGTGGTTTTGGGGAAGGAGTGGTACCGAAAGCCAGGCTGGAAAGGGTTCAAAGGAGAATACTGAATGAGGTAAGTAGACGCAGCAGCAAATACTGGAAGCTCTTTCCTGGCATTTCACTATAAACGTGAGCAGATAAATGCAGCAGTAGCTAAGGGAAAATGGGAACCTTAAGGAGGGCTTCTTGGGGTTAGGTGGCAGTTATAATGCATTTATATGCTGAATTAATGATTTTGCATAATCTGTAAATTTTCCTCATCTTCTGAAAAAGAAAATTCGTTTGATAATTAATGTTCAAGACATGGATTTTTGTTCTGTACACGTTTAATTCATGTTGTTTTGTTTTGCAAGAAGCAGGATAGGTTACAAATAGTTGTCTACACTTGGTTTGGCCAGTCAGTCAGCCTCAACAATGAGTATTCCAGCTTACTTTTCAGTTGTTAGAGCCTGCAATTTTGCTGTCTCTAACACAGAAGGAACTTGCTTTTTCTTCATGGAAATTTAATCTTGATGCTTCTAGGTGGGCAATGGAGGGGAAATGTTCACATGGAGAGTAGTAACTAGACTGCACAGGACAACATCTGCCTTCTCCTTTGAGATTGCTCCCTGCCTCACCACCCAATACATTTGGTGTTGAGGGACAGCCCCTTGCTTAACTTCCTCTACATAGCTGAGATAATATTGAACCATTTAAACAAAGTTTCATGGAGAATTTGGGGGTTACAGAATGGAAATGGCCACACAATAAAATGTAACTAGAGAATCTGGTTTACAGAGCATAACTCACTCATCTCTGGTTCAGGTGCTCCTACAAAGATGACTGCATGACCTGTAGTCCACCTCAATGAGCCAGAGGTCATCTGTAACCCCTGCCCACTGTGGAGGGAGGGAGAGAAGAAAGAAAAGGGGTAGAGGGAGAAAGAAGGTGAGAAACAGAGAGAGAGAGGTAGGTTCTCACACCGAACTAGTCCTCTTTAAGAACTCACCACTGGCCAGGTGCAGTGACTCACACCTGTAATCCCAGCACTTTGGGAGGCTGAGGCTAGTGGATCACCTGAGGTCAGGAGTTCAAGACCAACCTGATTAACATGGTGAAACCCCACCTCTACTAAAAATAAATAAATAAATAAAATACGAAATTAGCTGGGCATGGTGGTGCATGCCTGTAATCCCAGCTACTCAGGAGGCTGAGGCAGGAGAATTGCTTGAACCCGGGAAGGGGAGGTTGCGGTGAGCCAAGATTGTGCCACTATACTACTCCAGCCTGGGCAACAAGAGCAAAACTCCATCTCAAAAAGAACTCACCACTTTCTCAGGTAATTAATATTAGTAAGGTCTATTCATTTCAGGACTTAAGTATAGTCTTATTCTGTCGCTTTGATTTGATACCTACATAAGGTTATAAGACAGTAAGCCCAACATCCATACAACACACACACACACACACACACACACACACACACACCCTAGATACAGAAGAGAGGAGGGGTTTTGTTATGCTCTCATGATTTCAGATACCACTGGGACCTGGGATCTCCAAGTGGAAGGCAAATCCACTTCATAGAAACCTAGGTCTGTGATAGCCAGGGGCCCTTTGGGGCAAGAAAGAAGGGAAGAGATTAAAATAAATCCTTGGGGACTGTTCTGCACTTTCACTAGTCATTTGTCCAGCCCTAGTGTAATCCCGTAGACAGCAACCTCATAGCCAACTTACTCCACAGAACATCCCACACTAAGGAAACCAAGAACAAAAGTTATAGGAGCTCGTTTAATCTGCACATGGAGATGCTTTTATCCAGTGATACGTTAAAAGAACCATCCGTCTCACCTAAGCACTCTTTTTTTTTTTTTTTGAGATGGAGTCTTTATCTGTCACCAGCCTCTAGTGAACAGGCACAATCTCGGCTCACTGCAACCTCTGCCTCCTGGGTTCAAGTAATTCTTCCGCCTCAGCCTCCCAAGTAGCTGGGACCACAGGCGCGTGCCACCACACCCGGCTAATTTTTTTGTATTTTTAGTAGAGACAGGTTTCACCGTGTTGGCCAGGATGGTTTCTATCTCTTGACCTCGTGATCCACCCGCCTCAGCCTCCCAAAGTGCTGGGATTACAGGCGTGAGCCACCGCGCCAAGCCACCTAAGCACTCTTAAAAGCTGTGTGTGTGTCTAGTGGTGGTGGAAAGGGGTGCTTCTCATCTGCTTCTCCTCATTGTCAAAAATCATAGTAAAACCTCACAATGTCTTCAGCACCAGATAAAAGGGAAACTGTGAGACTTTTCTGAAAGTGAGGTGAAGAATAAACCATTTTGAGGCAGTAAATAAACAGAAAGGGAAGCAGAGGGAGGCTGGGGCTACAGCCACAGAGGAAATGGTCCTGAACAGCAGACACCTTCTTGAGGAACTGGGAACTAAGAGATTCTGCTTTGCTTTCCCACCTGGCAATATTACTTTCAGAGCTGCAGCCAAATGGGTACATCCCAGTCCCACAAGTTAAGACTTTGAATATATTTCTTTTATAAAAAAATCATCAAATACAGTAGCTCATTATTAGCTTATGATATCACTAATGGTACTATGGTATTTTGAGGCATGATATTGTCTTTGTGGGCCAGCTAAAAGGCTAATCACCATGTACTTCATTGTTTCTATCAGGAGATGCATTCCAAGTTCCAAACAAATGACCTAAGTGAGATTTTAGGGGAAAATACTGTTAATTGGGGTAACTTTTTTCCAAAAAGGTAAAATTTCAAGTTTCTACTTTTGCAGCATATAGCTTACTTTAAAAGCTCAAAAGCCTTTCCAGAGAGAAATGGCAAATATTAAAAACTAGATGATGATAGACTATTGAGAAGCCTGACAGTTCTGATTAAAAACAGTGAAACACATTCATCTAGTCTTTAGGTAATTTCCTCATATTCAATTACTGTAAAACACAAATGCAATGTAAATAGCAAGGATAACTCAAATCTTCCTTAACCAACTCATGGTCAGCTTTGTAATATAGCAAGAACTATCCTTTTTTTCTGTCTTTATTTCAATACTTTTTGGGGAATTGGTTGCATGGAGAAATTCTCTAGTGGTGATTTCTGAGATTTTGGTGTACCTGTCACCTGAGCAGTGTATACTGTACCCAGTGTGTAGTCTTTTATCCCTCACCCCTTTACATGCTTCCTCACAAGCCCCCACGATGCCTTTGCATCCTCACAGCTTAGCCCCCATGAACTTCCCTGCACATGTCCTATGCATGAGATATAAAAGGGCATAAAACAAATTCTTTGTCCTTGAATAATTTAGTCTTCTGGGAAAGGAAATGGGAAATCCTTAAATAGAGGTAGCTGCTTAATAAAACCTGATGTATTTTACCTGCTTAAAAAAACCTGATGTATTTTCGCACTGATTATAAAAAACAAAATACTTACCTAAAAGATAAAGATGGCTTAATAACTTTCTTGATTTCCTACTTGTAGTAATGGTGTTCTCAAAAGCAATACTTCAGTCACTTTGGGCTAATTATGATTTTACATAAAAGAGAAACAGAGATGATCTAAATCTGAAGCCATGCCAGTAATTGTCACAAGTAACAGTCCATAGACATATCTGTATATGGATGTTAAAAATTCCCATAATCTTAAATTCCAAACCAAGATCTTCATCTCTATACCTGCCCTGTCTAGACTAGGAATTGCTATTTTTAGCTACACTCTAAAAAAAAAAAAAACCCTATGCATGCTAATAATTTCCTCGATCTATCAGTCATACATCTGAGTCCACAGAGTAACCTTCCTGTAATATTTTCATCATGCCACTTACATTGAGTCCCATTACCTACAGGATAAGTGCAAATTATTAACGTTGAAAATGATGGGAAAACCACTGAAGTGATGTGTTTAAAATCTCTGTACAAATTTAGTGACGGAAGCATGACCAAAATGCAAGTCTTCTCTCAACCCCATGCACTTTCCCATTTCCAATCTTTTTTTTGTTTGTTTGTTTTTTTTGAGATGGAGTCTTGCTCTGTCACCCAGGCTGGAGTGCAATGGCATGCTCTCGGCTCACCCGGTTTCAAGCGATTCTCCTGCCTCGGCCTCCTGAGTAGCTGGGATTACAGGCCCGCAGCACCACACCCGGCTCATTTTTATATTTTTAGTAGAGACGGGGTTTCACCATGTTGGCCAGGCTGGTCTCGAACCCCTGACCTCATGATCTACCTGCCTCAGCCTCCCAAAGTGCTGGGATTACAGGCGTGAGCCACTGCACCTGGCTTCCATTTCCAGTCTTATCCACTGCTACTTCAACATCCAAGAAGTGTATGGATTATCGTCTGAATTTCCCAAAAGTATGTCCACCTGTATTTTTGATAAACAAGGGCAGAAACCAAGCTTTAGTCAGCTTCTTAGTCCTAGTACCTGGAACACAGGTGCTTACTGAACTAAACTGAGCTGGAAAGATTCTGCCATCCTTTTCATAATGCAAATCCTACTGCATTCAAGTTTTATCTTTATTACGAATGATTCCCTGATCACAATTCACAAAGATAGTTCCTACTTGGGACTCACTTATTTTAGTCATATGCTGCCTGCTTAGCATATCCTAGCCTTTGATGTGGTATATAATGTTACAGTCTTGGTTTTCCACTTTATTATTACATGTGCACAACTCAGTTATAAATTCCTTTAAGAGTGCTATTTCTATCTGCCTTTTGGAATATAGTCCTGACACAGAACAATGCTCATGTGTTTATTAAATTCTACTCTGGCTTCCATGCTAGGTGGGGAAAAAAATACAACTAGCTGTTAGATTTCTATTTTCCATCAATTGCTATATTTCTATGCCTGTAAACCAAGAGTTCTTTTTTCTTTCTTTCCTTCTTTCTTTTTTTTTTGGAGATGGAGTCTCGCTCTGTCACCCAGGCTGGAGTATAATGGCGTGATCTCAGCTCACTGCAACTTCCACTTCCCAGGTTCAAGCAATTCTTCTGCCTCAGCCTCCCAAGTAGTTGGGACTACAGGCACACACCAGCATGCCTGGCCAACTCTTTTTGTATTTTTAGTAGAGACAGAGTTTCACCATGTTGGCCAGGCTGGAACTCCCGACCTCAAATGATCCACCCGCCTCGGCCTCCCAAAGTGCTGGGATTACAGGCATGAGCCATGGTGCCCGGCCAAGTTTTTCAAAATCCATATAAAAACATTATTAGGAATGTTTCATTTCTTGATTTGTTTTTGGTTATACAAGTGGTAACTTACTGATTTGTATACCATTCTATTCTTCAACATAGCCCAAATATAAAGGGATTTTTCACTTTACTTTTATTGCTAATTAAACCCCACATCACTTACATAATGAAAGAATCTATATGTTTATGACATGAAGAAAGTGAGAAAAAAATACAGTTCTCAAAAGTACTCCTAGCCATCAAGCAACACATATGCTTTTCCTATATTCTGGTATTTTTATGCAGCTATATAACTTACATTTATTATCTCCTACATATCTTTGTCCATAGATGGTATGCATCCATCTACATAAAAGTGTTTAGAGGGGGGAAAACATGTTATCACAGTGACACCTCCTGGTGTTTAGCTATAAATTTTATATTCTAAGTAAAGGACAGATTGTTTTGTGTCGAAATTTTTAATAAAATTTAATATTGTTTTCCCTTTAAATAATTTGTTGTATAATTGTTAAAAACAAATCTGTGTAATACACAATTGACCATAGATTTTTCTTTATTTTGTGACAATGATCTTACTGTCATTTTATTAACTATTTTCTTTAAAAATACACTTTCCCAATAAAGCAGCCTAAGTATTCAAAAAAAAAAAAAAAAAGGAAGGGAGATGAAGAGAATTTGATCAATGGATGCAAATACATGATTTGATACATGTAATAAGACCTAGGGTTTGAGCAGTAGGGTAACTATAGTATATGATAATCTATTGCACATTCCAAAATAGCTAGAAGAAGGTAATTCAAATGTTTTTAACAAAAAGAAAAGGCAAATATTTAAAGTAAAGGATATCCCAAGTACACGGATTTGATCTTTGCGAATTATACAAATATATTGTTATCACAGGTACCGTGAAACTATGTGTATCTATTACGCATCAATGAAAATTTTTTTTAAAAGAGAGGAATAATACATATGCATACTATTACATTTGTAATACATATGCAATCAATTACATAATTACCTATGTTGTTATCTTTACCAGTGCTCATATTTTGTTGTATAGACTCATATTATCATTTGGTGTTATTTCATTTTAGCCTGCAAAAATTTACTTAGTATTTATTGTAAAGACAGAGCTACTAGCAATGAATTCTTTCAGTCTTTGTTTAGCTTGGGATATCTTTTTCCACACTCTCACTTTGAAGGATGGTTTTACTCTTAGGTTGATGCAAAACCAACTGCGGTGTGTTACTTTTAATGTTCATTACTTTTAATAGCAAAAACTGCAATTACTCTTGTACCAGTCTAATAGACAATTTTGGCTTGACATTTTTTCTTCTTTTCTGTGCCCTGAATGCCATCCCTTTGCTTTCTGGCCTCCATTGATCCTGATGACAAATCAGCTATAATATTATTGTGACTTTCTTGTATTTGATCATTCAATTTTGTGTTACTGCCTTCTAGATTTGCTGTTTTTGGTTTTCAACAGGTTGTGATGTGCTTACATCTCTTTCTTTTTATCCTATTTGCAGTTAGTTGAGATTCTTAGATGTTTAGATTAATGTTTTTCATCCAATTTGGGATGTTTGGGGATGTCATTTCTTCAAATATGTTTAACACATTTATTTCAATATAACTCACATATCATACAATTCATCCATTTAAAATGTATAATGCAATACGTTTTAGTATATTCACAGAATTGTGCATCAATCACCACAACCGATTCTGCAACATTTTAGTCACCTCTAAAAGAAACCATACTCCTCTTAGCTGTCAACCCAATCTCCCTATACCTCTGAGCTCTAGGCAGTCACTAATATGAATTCTGTCTGTATAGATTTGCCCATTATGGACATTTCACATAAGTGAAATTATATAAAATATGTGGTTATTTGTGCCTTGATTCTTAAAGTTAGCATGTTTTCAAGATTCATCCATGTTGGAGTATGTATCAGTACTTCATTTATTTTTATTGCTGAATAATATTCCATTTTATGAATATACTACCTTTATCCATTCATAAGTTAATGGACATTGAAGTTGTTTTTTGGCCACTATGAATAATGTTGCTATGAAAACTCATGCACAAGTTTTTGTGTGGATATATGTTTTCATTTATGTGTACATGACTATGAGTGGAATTGCTGGATTATATGATAACGCTGTGTTTAATCATTTGAATACCTGCTAGACCCTTTTCAAAAGTGGCTGCACCATTTTATATCCCCACCAGCAAAGTATGAGGTTTGCAGTTTCTCCACATCCTTGCCAACACTTACCATTTTTGTTATAGACATCCTAGTGGGTGTGAAGTGGTATCTTATTGTGGTATTGATTTGTATTTCCCTAATGGCTAATGATGTTGAGTATCTTTTCATCTGCTTATTGCATTTGTATATCTTCTTTGGACAAAGGTCTAGCTGGTTCGTTTGTCCATTTTAAATTCAGTTGTCTTATAACTTTTGAGTTGTAAGATATTTTTATGTATTCCATATATAATTTCCTTTTAATATATATGATTTGCAAAAATGTTCTCCAATTCTGTGGGTTGCCTTTTCACCTTCTTGATGGTATCCTTTGAAGCATAAAAGCTTTTATTTTGATAAATGTCAAGTTATGTACTTTTTACCTTGTTATTTATATTTTTGTTGTCATACAAAATAAAAAATATATATATATATTTGAGACGAGTCTTGCTCTTATTTTATTTTGAGATGGAATCCCTCTCTTTCACTCAGGCTGGAGCACAGTGGCACAATCTCAGCTCACTGCAACCTGCACCTCCTGGGTTCAAAATATTCTCCTGCCTCAGCCTCCCAAGTAGTTGGGGGGAGTACAGGCACTCACCACCATACCCCATTAATTTTTGTATTTTTAATAGAGACAGGGTTTCACCACGTTGGCCAGGGTGGTCCTGAACTCCTGATGTCAGATGATCCACCAATCTCGGCCTCCCAAAGTGCTGGGATTACAGGTGTGAGCCACCACACCCGGCCAATTTTTGTATATTTGCTTGTGGATAGCCAGTTGTCCCTTCACCATTTGAAGACAAGACACCATTTCCTCCAGTAAATGGTATTGACACTCTTTTCTCATATCAGATAACCATAAATATACAGGTTTATTTCTGGATTCTCAGTTGTATTCCAACAGACATCTATGTCTATCTTTTTGCCAATATCACCATCATGATAAGTGTAGCTTTGTAGTAAGTTTTAAATTTCAGGAAATTGAGTTCCTCCAACTTTTTTTTTCAATGATTGTTTTGGCTATTCTGAATCCTTGGATTTAGAATAAACTTGTCATTTTCATAAAAGAAGTGAAGTGATATTTTGATACAGATTGTGTAGAATTTGTAGATAAAATTGGGGCATAATGCCATCTTAATAATATTCTGTCTTCAGATCCATGAACAGGAATTTTCTCTCATTTGTTTAGATTTCATTTTATTTCTTTCAATAATATTTTATAGTTTTAAGTATACAAGTTATCTATTATTGGTTAAATTTATCTCCAAATATTTTATTCTTAATAGTATTATAGAGGGAGACCCAAGATGGCTGATCACTAGCAGCTCAGGATTGCAGCTACCAGTAAAAGTGCAGAGAGCCAGTGGATACCACACTTACCGATAAATTTTTACTCCCCACGGACCAGGACATTCCCAGCAGAGGAGCCCCATGGGTCACCAGCGCGACCCTTTGGGCTGGCGTGGCTTATTTGCTGGCACCTTGGCTCGGTGGCTCTTTGTGCAGAGTAAACAGGACTGAGTCTCCTTTTGGATGATGTTTGGAGCTCTGTGAAGGCAGAGCAGTCCATCCAGCTGATTGAAAAAGGGACTGAAGAGGGAAGTCAGACCGGAGATCCCCGAGCAGAAAAGCACCACGAATTTCAACGCTGCTGTTTTAGCTAGCGTTGCAGGTCACCACAGTGAAAATTACATAGATTCTGGAGCTGGGAATTAACAAGCTGGACGTCCACTCAGAGACCTAATTTGAAAGTTGGTAATTACAAAGACGACAGATGGATAAAAGCATAAAGATGCCAAGAAGCCACTGTAAAAAAAACTGAGAA
>CAUYQU010021619.1:0-58480 GCA_963574635.1 Cheracebus regulus
AAGCCCATCAGACTCACAGCAGATCTCTCAGCAGAAACCCTACAAGCCAGAAGAGAGTGGGGGCCAACATTCAACATCCTTAAAGAAAAGAACTTTCAACCTAGAATTTCATATCCGGCCAAACTAAGCTTCATAAATGAAGGAAAGATTTCATTCTTTTTTATGGCTGCATAGTATCCCATGGTGTATATGTTCCACATTTTCTATCAGTTTCTTATAGAAAATGGTATGTTGTCTCTAAGAGTTTAGCCAAAGTTTTTAGTAGGCTGTGCTAGCTCTTCTAGTTCCTTCATTCCTTCACTACTTCTCTCCTTTTAGTCAATCAGTACTCATTTATTCAGTGACTGTCACATTCTTTGTTTATTTTTTAATCACAAATTGATTGACTTCTGGTGTTTGAGACTATTATCTTGAAAGTTGCCTAAGGATACAAAGGATTGTTTTCACAGGCATTGTAATTTACACATACATTTAATTCAGGTGTATATGTAGCCTTGTCAGCCAGTTCATACTTGTGGCCAGGGTCCTTCAATATAGTGCAGGAGAAAAAGGAGAGAAAGGAAAGGGGAGGAAAATCACATGAACTTGTTATTGATGGATTTTTCTAAAAGAAAAAAAAATGAGATGCTAGAATCATATTTTATCATATTTTATCTTCAGCATTTTCTCTTGAGTCCAGAAGCCAATTTTTCAGGTATCTTGATGACTTTTGGCTCCTTTGTGGCTGTGAACTCCATGGTTTGCTGACTCTTGATATGCAGAGCAGTGAAATCAAGAGTACAGACTCTCTTCTTTCTTACTTTGACTAGCTTTCTGGCCATTGTTTCCCTCAGTGTCGCCTTCATAAAATAGGAATAGTACTAACACAGCTCACAGGATTGTTTCATAGCCTACCAGAAAAAGGAGTGCCAAATATTAGCAAGGCTGGATGGCACACATCAATGAAATTATAAGAGGCAGAGAAATATTGCTCGATATGCTTACCATACCTGTGTACTTCAGGCCTCAGCTTCTGATGTGTATTTCCTATTGGATTTTACTCTGCCATTATATGTACACATGGTATGAATTTATATGCTTACATTTTTCATGTGTAGTTTGGGTAAAACTAGAGAAAAGATTTATTGAATGTATTATTATCTTCTTTTTTTGGCTGACACTTTTCATCACTACTCTCCATATTTAGGGGTCTATAGCTAACCTATAAAAAATTTGGTCCAGGCTGAAACTCAGCAGATGAGGTCTCAGTCAGTCTTGAAGTATGAGTTTAGTACAAATTTTCAAAAGCAAGGGAGAGCTGTGTTTAATATAAATGGTATCTAAATTATATTAAAATCTAGTTCAACATAGCATGCTTTACCATTAACAGGTTATGGCAATCTCTTCAAATATATTCGAATGGGTAGATGGCAGGTGGCATTTCTTCTATTAGGAGGATCTGGTGGGCTTTATAATCATGCTGATTTTTATTCAATTATTCAGGTATATCTCCATTCTTCAGCTTTATCATATGCCTAAATGGCTTCATTATAAATAAACATATATATTTACTTGAGGCGCAGAACAGGAACCACTTCATTTTGTTCTCTAAGAGAAAATACATGGTTAGAAATTGTGTCTCTTTTCTTGAAGTGGTTTAAGGACACTAACTAGGACTCTTAGAATGCACCATGTGCTATTTTTGCCATGTGAAAAATGAGTCAGGTTAATATTGGTAGAGCTTTTTTTTTATTTTAATTTTTTTTATTTTATTTGGTTTAGGGTAAAAATCATACCTTTCTCTAGGTTAATGAGATATTTTTTTGAGTATCTCCTGATGCTTGAAAGCATTGCTATCAAGGGATTCACTCTCTGCCACTTTACAGGAGAGAGAAAAAATAATATCTAAAGATTTAGGAAGTCACTTGACCAAAAGGAATTGTTTAAATGCCAGTGTTCATAATCAGGTATGAAAACATATGTTCTTCTTGGTATATGTTTACTTGTTTAATGTCATCTTTTCATAAGCTGTGTCATCCATTCTACAAATGACTGAGACAGCAGTAGGAGTATAAACCTTTCCTCTCTCTCCAGGGAAAGGTGGTTGCAGATTGGGGATTTGGCTTTTACTACTGCAGAGAGGTTAAATATATTATATGTTCCTGAATGCTGGGGTCCTTGCTGACAGTCTCTTACTGATGGGATATTAAGTTCCATGAGGAGAAAAGAAGTAGGAGGAAGGCTTTTCTGGATGAAAGACAAAGGATAAAGGAGGTGGAACTAAAGAGAGGGAACTTGAGAAGGAACCAGGTAGGAGGTTTGGACATGAGTCCTCCATTCCTAAAAATTATCACCAGGCAGCCTGTGATCAAAAGGCACTGTGGCTAGTGACCTGGGAGAACTGATATGGGGCTAAACACTCAAGTACTCAGGAGCTGTGTAGACCAGAGAACCAGAACCTGCCCCAGAATGGAAGCCAGAGAGGATTTGTCCTACCAGCATTGCTGCACAGTCATTACAAAGAAGGAATCAGTACCATTTAGGGGCTGACTCTATGTTTGCCATATCTTTGGATGCTTGAGGAATAGACTTGTTTGTGTCCCAGGAGACTTAGAATCCCTAATGGGTCCGTAGAGTGGAAGAAGAGAAGCTCCTGTCCCTGTACTTTACACCTGGACTCAGGTACTTCAAACCATCTGGAGTCAGCAGGAAGTGGACATCCTTGGTCATATTTCTTAATTAAAAAAATATAGAAATGTTGTAAATGAAATTTCTAGTCTATTTTGTTGATTTTTACACTAATGTATGCTTTTCCTTTGTCCATGTTTCATTTGGCTATGTATTAAGGTTACTATTGAAATTCAGTTATGTTCACAACAATCACATTAATGTTGGTGGTCTCTCCTTTTTTACAACATTATATTATAATTGGAAACATTAATCATTCAATTCTCATAATCATCTATGTCAAGTAGAACACTGACTTTGGTATTCTGTTTTACCTGTGAAATTATCAACCAATGGTGATTTTATTTTTTATGCAAGGATGTTAAGAACAATTTACATCCAAAGTAATGTCTTTGTTGTCATTTAGTTGCAATCTTAATCTTTGCTTTGCATTCTAAATCTTTGTTTATGAGACATTAACAAATTTAGAATTATATTAAATTTGGATTCTTGTTTCATAAACAATATTAGTAGAAGAATGAAGATGAATATAATGGCTACCTTTGTCATAAAGATAAATACCACTGAAAAGTGATTTTTAATTTTCAAATAATTTGATATCTACTAGAATATCAATCTTCAAGTCAACTGTAGCACCATTTCATTTCATCTTTGAGCAAAGAGACACCCAAGGTGCTTTCCATTCTCCTGCTTTGTTCCTCTAACCACAGTTTCTCCACAATCGCTGTCATTCTTCCACTCCCACATAGGCTTCCTCCTCCAGCTCCAGTACCATGGTTCATACCCTCAAGTCTCCCTCAGCAACAGTGACTAACACACAGCTGCTAGTGACATCAGCTGAGCTCTACTCCTCTTCTCTGTCCCACATACCCTTGGTACACAGGGACTGTGAAATACAAATGGAAGAGTAAAAACCTGCAGCATAATCTTCTTTTAATTAAATGCAGCAAAGCCTTATCAATCCATGAATTCTTCCTTACATTTAGGGCTGGAAATTCCTCGACAAAATTGTTTTGGGCTTCTTTAGAAAACTAGAATAAGAAAAGGAAGAATTAAATGTTCCTCATCTGTCATGGGCTGTTATTTGCATCTCGTAGTGCCATCTTCTAATCTAGGCAGGATATCTGCTACAGTGATATTTGTTTCTGTTCACAGATCAACCTTTTTTTAAAATTGCCCATCAGTGGGGAAATACTAGACCTGAAACAGACCTAAATGTGTTACCAGAAAATTAGGGTCTGGCTGAGGGTGATTAAATGCATCCAATTTTAATGTGTTGTCTTACCTCCAGGTCTGTGTTCTAACTCCTCCCTCCCCACCCTCTCAGGCAAAAAAATTAAAAAACAATGTAGAAATAATTCTTAATTTCTCAATTTTCTTCCTTTTCACATTTCATTTATCAGCAAATTAAAATTATATTACAAATCTATCAATTTCTCCTCTATTGCCAATACTGCCACCTTACTCGAAGAAAAAAACATTTCTCACTTGGATTTCTGATTTGGTCTTCTAATCTGTCTTGCTTCTGCTCTTGCTCTTCTTCAATCTACTCTTCAAACGGCAATAGCCAACATGATCTTTGGTTCTCCTGCTAAGAATTTTCCAAAAGCTTTGTATTGAATTTGGAATAAAAATCCCAGCTTTTTATAGTGGCAAAAAAATCCATAGATGATTTGACCTCTGTGTACCACTCCGATCCTTTCAGTTTCATTGAATGTCTGCTATGTGCTAGGCACTGTTCTAAGTGATGGTGACACAGTGACTAAGATGGTCTGGATTCCTCCTCAAAAAGCTTATGTTCCAGGAGATGCAGATATGCCATACACAAAGAGTTAAAAGTGTAAGTTCTTTTAGGCTGACTGACTGCACCATGGACTAAGGCATGGTAACCTCTGTGACCTGCATGTACACTCTAGATGAGTTCCTGGAACTGGAAAGTCTGAGGTAACTGGAAAACCACAAAAAAGAGAAGAATGATCAACCCCAGCAGAGCCTAATTAACTCTGAGACATTCTTCTGTTGTTCCTCATTCCCACCTCAACTGATAAGGCAACTGGACTTTGTAACCGACCTTGGTCAACCTTGTGACTTCAAACCCTATGACCCCTCTCAGCTTGCAAAAACCACCCTGAACTGTAACTTTTGTAACTTTCCGCTGCCTACCCCAAACCTATAAAACCAACTCCTATCCCATCACCCTCTGCTGACTCTCTTTTTGGACTCAGCCAACTTGCACCCAGGTGTGTTGCTCACACAAAACCTGTTTAGGGGGTCTCTTCATTCAGAGCATGTGTTTAACAAAAAGGAGTATACATCATGTGCTAAGTGAGTAGATTCCACTTGGATTAAGCCATAAAGGAAGGCCTCATTTAGAAGCTGGCATTTAAGTGAAAATCCAAAAGACAAGATGAAACCTATCCTGCAGATAATCAGAAAGAAGTGCAGAGAAACTATTAGAGGGCTTTGTATAGGGTAGTTATGTGAACTGTTTTGCATTTTCAAAAGATGACTCTGGCTGTAGTGAGGAGAATTGAAGAAGGCCAGGTGGAGGGAGGCAGTCAAGTTAGGGAGCTATAGCAGTAGTCCAGGCAAGACATCATAATAAGTTGGACTAGGATGGTTAATAGAAAGGAGTGGACAGATTCAGAATAACATGTCGAAACTAAAACTTGTTATTGACAGAATGTTGGTGTGAAGGTAGAGGTATTGGACTGAGGGAGAAAATGGGAGGTGGTTGTGAAAACAGCCTTCATTTTGCACCTGTTAACTTACCATGCACATTTCTGGTAAATGCACACTTTGGTTTTTCCAGCCTCCAAGCCATTTGCACACGGCATTTCCTTTAGACTAGAATACTCATCCTATTCATACAGCTCCAATGACTAGAAGACCACTGGAGTCCTTGGTCTCAAGCCGATAGGATTAACAACATGGACACACGTGAAGTGGTTTTAAGGAGTGAAAAGTTTAATAAGAAAGAAGGAAGAAAGAAGAGAACAGCTCCCCTGTTCAGAGACAGATGGGAGGAGGACTGGGAACAGAGAGGAATGCTGTATGCAGTGGAAAAATGGTTGGTTGTATCAGAGGCTGGAGGAGGCAGCGTTCGGTTTGCACAGGGCCCAGGGGATTGGTTTGGCCCGGTGTGTCATTCACGTAGCCCATGAAAAACGTGGCCCTCCTATCTTAGCCCTTTAATATGCAAATACAGGTTGCCATGATGTTCTGCGCACATGGTGATATCGGGAGGTGGACATGACACTTGGCACACCTGGTGACAAGGAGAAGAAGGTGGAAATCACCATGTTGGGTAGATCCAGTTTCTAATTGCCAGTATTTGCATATCAAAGCTTGCCAGCCTAGCTCTTTAAGCTGCCTTTCTGTTAGTTTCCACCAGGAACCTTTATCTTGCTGCCTAAAATTATTTCTTAATAACTCTTGTATAACTATGTCCTAGCATGGCAATTCCTCCACCTTAAGTCCTACTTTAAATGTCACCTATTCAGAAACATCTTCAGCCCACTTGCCCAAATTACATTATTCTCTATTCAGTTTGATTTTTTAATTATTTAATTTGTAGACTTTAAAAAATTGTTTGATTTTCTCCACTACCATAAAAGCTCATTGAGGGCAAAGATATCTTCATTTTGCTAAGCACTGAATTCACACTATATCTAACAGAGAGTGGTACTTAAATATCAATAAACACTTTCTGAATGATTGCATTATGTAGATCACTCTGCCAGCTTATTAGTTCCATATGAGTACCCATACATTGTTTAATTTCAATTGAATAGGCTTGCAACAAATCAAATTTTATTTGTCCCTCTTGGTTTATATACTGACAGAAAGTTTTAATGGATAGATTATTGGTTTCTTCAGTAAATAATCCTTCAGCCCACCCCTGAATGCTCAGTATCTGGCTCAGAGTGACTATTGAGAAGACACTTTTCTTTCTAAGCCTCAGTTTCATAGTCTGTAAGACATATATAAATATGATCTCTGCTTTAAAGAGTTACTGGGAAATTAAATGGGATAATCCATATAAAATATGTAGCACAGTTCATAGTATTTTGTAAGCATTTAATCAACGTGACCATCATTGTTATTATTATTATTTTTTGAGATGGAGTCTTGCTCTGTCACCAGGCTGGAGTGCAGTGGCTCAATCTCAGCTCACTGCAACCTCCGCCTCTTGGGTTCATGCGATTCTTCTGCCTCAGCTTCCCGAGTAGCTGGGACTACAGCTGCCCACCACCATGCTCAGCTAATTTTTGTATTTAGACAGGGTTTCACCATGTTGGCTAGGATGATCTCGATCTCCTGACATCGTGCCAGGAGGCCACTCACCTTGGCCTCCCAAAGTGCTGGAATTACAGATGTGAGCCACCATGCCTGGCCTGTTATTATTACTGATATTAATTGCTGAAAGAACAGAATGTTTTAGACACCAAAGAACCTTACAGAGGAGTAAACATACTGCTATTCATTCTTATTGTCCACAAATAAAAATTGTTAATATTCAAATTCTGCATTCCAAACAATATTTTACAATTGTATGTTCTTCCAAGGCAATTCTCAGAACTTGCATTTGATTTAACATCATTATTCTTTCTGTGATTTGAACGATTTAATTAAAGGCCATTTTTCTTAAGCTTAGTGCTTAAAACTGTTTTAGTAGAATTAGGATTTTAGAAATTCTAAAAATATAAAAGAGAAAAACATTTGACTCAAGATATGTGCAAGCAACAGAAAATAATCAGTTCAACTAAACAGATTGAAAGTATCCTTTAACATTAGCTAAATATTCTTTTATTTTCAATATGAAAAACAGCAGAATTTCAATGGTAACTAATGTAAATCTGTTTTTCCTCACTTAATGGCTACAGTTCTAATGATAAGGTGTCCTCATGAGGTAAAACGTCAAAATGCTTAAGGACTCAGTACTCTGAAAATATATTTTTAATATTTAAAAGGTTTGTGCAAGTTTAAATAAGGCAGTGCCACCCAATAACATAGCATGCTTCATGAGAAAAAGATGCTAAATTTCCTTGACCTACTTTCATCTTCATGTTTAGGAAATAGTGTCTAAGAAGTAAACAAAGTAGTTGTGCCTCACGTAGGAGATGATTATTGTTTGAATTTATGATTCATGCCTTGAGCAAAATTTTGTTTGTGGCCTCATTTGCAACCGTAATTTACAACTTTACCAGGGATATGCTATGTATTTGGAAGGTAATATATCAGACTTGCTTTGTACTGGAACAGTTTTCTAGCTCTGGGTATAGTATTTTCTGTGTTTCTGTTAGCTATAAAATTTCTAGGCATAACATTTATTGTAGCAAATATGGAAATTAAAAAAAAATTGTATTCCCCTTAGGAATGTCTTATTGTATTTATATTCTTATTATGGTTAAATCCAACTAGTGTTTAAAGAAGTTGTTAATCCTGCAAATATCTGGTTGCAAAAGTAGGAAGATTTAACTTTTTCAGATTTTTTAAAAGTAAAGATTGCATCATTTTTGCATTGTATAATCTTTCATCTAAACAACATGGACTCCAATATAATGTTTGTGTGTACCCTTAAAATTCAGACCTTTTTTTTCTGTTGCAAATAATAAGTAGACTATAATACTGTAAAATGAGTTTTGTCTGTTATCTTTCATCTATGAGTTAGTGAAGAACTTCCCACAGTATTTATTAGAAGATCCATTGTCCATTTTAATTTCAATCGTCTTAATACATATGGAAATACTGGGGATTTTATAAATAATAAATAAATAAATAAATCTACTCCAACTTGTAGAGATCCTCAACTAAATATAATGTGTTTTCTAGCACTGACGTTTATTTGCAACTTCATACTGCAATTTCTATTAGGATGCTCTTTTATTAAGGGTAATACTTATGCCACCAACTAAACATTTAGAAATTAACTCTAAACTTCCATTAGTTTGAAAAACTTCTGGTAACTTGATTTGAAAATATAATTTTAATAATTATGAGTAACAAATATGATCCTATGCTATAATTTTAAAATACTGAAATTATTATTCTGTGTCTGATTCTATATGTTTAAAACACAGTTTAAAATAGAAAATATTGCCCTTTTTCTTGTTTTCTGATATAATTAGTAAGAAAAAAGCTAAAAGCCCAAGGGAAGTTTAAAAGTGTAGAAAAAACTTGACAAAGAACATTTGCCTAATATGCTTGGTGCTACATATGCTTACCTTGTAAAAAACAGATTAACCTAGAATCAGACTCTTCCAGAAATTCTTTGTTTCATCCAGTTCTTAGCAGAGTTTTTCTGACATAAAGATAAGTAGACTGAATAGTCTACTGAGAAAGAAAGCCATCGCTTTTTCTGGCAGTTACAGTAGAGAAGGGAGAAGTAGGATAATGCCTTTAGTCATAATGCTGGGACTTCAATACAGAATTAAAACTGTTTAGGAGAATGTAGGCTCAAGAATCATTTCAACACCATTACATATTTCTTTTCTTTCCCTAGTAATTATTCATTCAGCTATTATAACTAACCACAGTAATTTTCTTAGAACAAAGCAGAGCATGGCAACAATAGCTTTAAAAATGACGAAGTTTAAATGCCCAAGGTCAGGGTATAACATTTTGATTTCCATAAGTATTTCAAATGCTGCAGGCTTTATGTAATAATTTTAATGTGAAAAATATGCAGGCCACGCTTCACTGCTCTTTGCATATACTGCAAAGTGGAAAAAAAACTTAAAAATTGCTTAGCTTTAATTGAGCAAAAGGATTCACATGTGATCTGAACTTGTGGCTCATAATTCCTTTGGACAGCTTCGGTTGCCGTGTGATGATCCTAATTAAATTATGTAACGGCACTGAACTAGCTAAGCTAAAGGGCCTGTTCCATCATATCACCTGGTGACTTAACTCTTTACAGGACTCTGGGTTTGGGACTTTGGTCTTCTACCACGATCTTGTGTGTTTTTCATTGTTAAGGGTAGGAAAACACAGTATTGATAGAATCCGCTTTAGAAGTTTTGACCTGTAGGTGGCAGCATTGTAAGGTTTTGGAAGTCGTGAGCTCCGAGATCTTTGCCTGCATTTCCCCCAAGCCTCATCCACTCGCGCCACATCGGGGTAGCTAACATCCCAATAGGCTCATGTCAGGTAAAACTAAAATGGAGAGAAATGTTGTAGCCAAAAAATTAGGATTTGTTCACTCCCGTTTGTGTTTCATTATATTTCTGATGATACGGTACATTTTAAATTCCGACCTGAGATTCAGCTAAAGGAGTTCTCTCAGGAGTCAGGCGTCAGCCCCTTGCAAACCATACTTCTTCTTTAAGACAGGGGTTTTACCAAGCAAGAAAGGGAAATTACTCTGGGGGAATAATTAATTTAACTTAAGCATGCCTATTTTAATCACTTGGGAACAAGTTAGACGGCTTCGTGGGGCCATATCAAAATCACCTAACGAGGTCACCTCATGGTAATCTCAATGTCCCTATAAAGGTTGGCTTCCCTCTCTTCCTCTCTCCTTTTCTTTCTTCTCTCTCTCTCTCTCTCTTTCTCTTTCTTTTTTTTTTCCTCACTGTGTCACCAGGCTGGAGTGCCGTGGCACGATCTCGGCTCACTTCAACCTCCATCTCCTGAGTTTAAGCGATTCTCCTGCCTCAGCCTCCCGAGTAGCTGGGATTACAGGCGCCCACGACAACGCCCAGCTAATTTTTGTATTTTTAATAGAGACGAGGTTTCACCAAGTTGGCCAGGATGGTCTCGTGATCATCCTGGTCTTCTGACCTCGTGATCTGCCCGCCTCCCTGTCTCAAAGTGTTGGAATTACAGGCATGAGCCACGGCACCTGGATTCCTCTTTTTCTCACTCCTTCACTCTCTCCTTTTCTCCCTTGCTCCCCTCTTTTCTCCCTCCGTTTCTCCCTTGCTCCCTCCTTTTCTCCCTCCCTCCCTGCCTGCCTGCCTGCTTCCTTCCTCCCTCCTTCCCTCCTCCCCTTCCTTCCTCCCTTCCTCCCTTTTTTCCTTTCCTTTTCTCCACATGTAGTCACCTTTTCACCATGATCTATGATTAGGCTTCTGATTTGGCCAAGGTAGAAAAGAAAGAAAGTTTTACCAAGTAGAAAAGAAACAAAACTTCACCAAATTTGATACATTTAATTTAAAGGTCATAATTCATGTGGCTTTTAATGGTGTATTGTTTTATGCAATATGAATTTCTCAGACTATGTCACCATAAAATACATAATAAATGCATATATGTGGATGCTAGCATGGATTTTTTTTTTACTGTGATGTTTTTCCTAAGACCCACAGAGATCTTGCAGTCTCATCTTGCACACTTCTCTCTGAAAGTTATGCTTGAAAAACTTCCCTAGGTAATAATGGCAACAGTGTAGTGTAAGGACACTGGTTTCAGGCCTTGTATGAAGTCTTTGGTTAACTGAATCCTTGGGGATAATCGTTTCTGAGGTCAAGATTGACAAAATTGTTTAAGTATTATTGAAAATATAAAACAAAATTGTTTCCTCAATAAATATAATTAGCTGTATATACTGCAGTTTCAAGAGCAAGCACTGATGTTGGGACCAGCTCTTTAAATAAAATAGGACCTCTGTGGTCTCTGGAGGGAACATGCATAAAGCAAAGTAAATGATTTTCTGTCAACACTAAGTAGACAGGTGCTTACATTGAACAGCATTCTAATATGTCTCTGAATATTTATGTCTTCTTTTTCAAATGCATTGCCCATGAATGTCACAGCTGTCAAATGTCTGTACACAAGAAGATAAAAAATGAAATTAATAAAAGGCAGATCAACATTTCGTTTGTCCAGAACACTTTTCCCCCTTGCTTCTTTCTTTTTTTCTTTCTTCTTTTTCTTCTTTAAAAAAAAAATTTTTTTTAACTCAGCTGTGTTTTAGGATTTTGGCACATCTGTATTTTCTAAAAGGCCAACGGAAATGTAAGTTGACTAGTTGGATTTTGGGCTGGCACCAGGGCCTGTCTCAGTATTTAAACACCAAAATAATCAATGGAATTAATGACCAAGAGAACCAGGGTCTGAGGATTTTTCTAGCCATTTCCGCTGTCCATGTGCTTGGTTTGCTTGGGTGCCACAAACGAGATTCTGACAGGTTGTCACTGCCCTGACCTGAAATTCAAGTTTGTGAGGTGAGAGGCTCTTAAATCTTTTGGCTTCTGTAGCCCACAGTTTTAGCTGTACAGAGTTAGTGCCAAAACAAGCCATCGTGTACCTTCAGAGTTATAAAGAAACTTGGTTTTCAGAGCAGAGATGACTAAATAGAATTGGTGGTAGATCAAAGCAATGAAAAAAAAAGGTCTGTTTAGTCATCAGATCCCTGCCTCTCTGCTTCTCTTGGTACTGAGAGCGCCAACGTGTATAAAGAGCATGTTTTGGGATGAACTCAGCAGTCATTTGACAAGCATTTATTCATTAAGAAGCCGCACATTTTGAGGTATCTGGTTGTTATTATTATCAGTAAGTAACCCCCAGCAAAAATATCCACCCAGATGTTTTCATATTTACTTTACAATGTCCGAATGAATCATTTGGCAACAAAGAAAAATACAGTTTAAATATTGAACCAGGATTTTAAGCTCAAGAACTCTTTGTACTTGTTTTACCCTTGATGTGAATTTTTCTAAATTAAAAACTCTCCAAATTCTCAAATTGCTGTTGCAAAAACCTCAGTTTTAGTAAGACTTAGAATTTAGTTTCCAAGTTTTGGTGATCTAATTGGTGTTTTATTGATAGCCACAGATATGAACCAGATGTAATCAATATTGGTTTAGCTCAGATTTGATTTGGAGAACATACTGGTTGCTTTGATTTTGTTATATTTATAAAAGTTAAAGAAAAAAACCCTCATAGATTCAGTTCTGATTTGAAGAGAGTCACTAGACTTTCTTTTTTCTTTTAAGAAAATTTTAGTTTGGTTGGCAGTCTGATTAAACAAATATTTCATATATTTATACTGGAAGTTGTACAAAAGTAGTTTGTAGCATGGCTCAGTTCAAGTTCCTTTGATTGGTACTGTGCTATTGATATGGATCACTTCAACAAAATATCAACCTCTTTCAAATCAGTAATTTAACCTCTTATCAGTAAAATTAGGGGTGACTGAATTGGCATGGTTTGTAAGGATTTTTTAGAGGTTGGTGCTTATGCTGTTCTGGCTGGAACCTGAATTTCTCTCCATCTCTGCCCATTGAGATCCTACTCTTTCTTCAAGATTCCACACAAACACTCCATTTTCCATCAAGCCCTTCCTGATTCTCCTTAGAAGAAAGTATTTTTCTCTTCTTTTTTTACATAACACTTTGTAAGTACTTTAATGAAAGTGATTATCATATTCTGCTTTGGTTATAAATAGTGGTTGATGTGTTTACTTCTTTGACGATATCATAAATTGTTGGAGGGGCTTTGTCTGTTTTAAAATTTGTATTACCTCAGTTCTAGTACTCTTGTTTGCGGATTACTTGTAAGTGTTGTGGCTTTCCATGCTGGTTGAATCTTTGTTGCTGTTGCTTATTTTTTGTTTTGTTTGTCAGTTTGTTTTGGTTGGAATGGCTCATTTAGCAGGAAAAACATTGCAGCTATAAAATATAACCTAAATGCTTATTATTGAAAACCTTCTAGGGCATTTCATAACATATACATAGAATATCTAAAAAATATGCAACCATTACTAGCAGTTCACTCAAGTTCACATTTCAAATAGGTTGCATCTGTTTCTAATCAGGTAACTGAATGATTAGCAGGAGAAAACGTATGATTAGAAAGCATACAACCCTTGCTGATATGTATTATTTTTAAAGCTCTCCAAACTAAGGTCAATAAAGAAATAGTACATGTAGCAAGAAAAGCTAGATTAGAGGAAGAGTTTCAGCTATAAACCCTTTTGTGAGCTGTTGTAGAAACAGAACTAATTTAACTGATGGGTTGAGGCATTTGGGGCTGACATGCAAACTAAGGAATGTGAAAATAGATGAGAAGAATGGTGACTAGAAAAATTATGAGAGTTGTAGTTGAAGAAAATAAAAAAACTTTACTGAGTAGAAAGTTAATGAGCAGATGATTTCATCCCTTTTTATAGAGCTATGCTTTTAACTCAAAGAAAGCTAGTAAGAATAATGGAGAAAAGCCCCAAGTTTGATAAAAGAAAATAAATAGGCACTATTACAAATAAGAAATGTTGGAATGCTCTTTGTTTACTTTCACTACTAATAGAAAGAAAAAATGACTTTCTTGAGGTAGTATATCATTTTAAGATCACACGTATCTCTTAGCTTAATTCATCAACTGAATGACTCCATTTTTGAACAGTTTTTACACCACTGAGCTTGAAGTTCACAGAAGGAAAGAACAAAAAGCTCTGTTTTCTACTCTGATTTGAACCAGACACTACTTACTTCAAAACTGCATGCTGTCCTTCAGTTAATTGCTCTCCTTCTGAATTCTGTCAGAACTCCCATTTTCTGCAAGTTGGACAGTCTGCAATAGAAGAAAGGCCTGGGGAAACTTGCTCTTGATGACGTGCTTTATGAATTGACTTGGTATGCTTTTCCAGGATTTATTATGGAAACTGGCTACACTTTTCTGCAGACCATCCTTACTCAGTATAGTCAAGGCTCACTGGCTTAACAGAACTTTATGTCTGACAACACCAGTGCACCTACAAAGCTGTTCTACAAAGAATGAAAATTTGGTTTGATGTAAAAGTCTACTGTTCATACAATACCTTGTAATACTGTATTTCGTTAATACTATTATTATTTTAAAACTGCAATATGTGACCCAAGTGTGAGACAAAGAATTCCAAGTTTAAAGTAACTCGAAGCCTCAGGGCGCTCAGCCTTGGGAAATTCTTGGAAATCTTGGAGGTCATGGACCTTCTAAAAGACATAGGGAAGAGACCTTGAGCTGATTTTAACTAAATGTAAAGGACAGAATGACCCTACCTGACACAGGATTTACTTTTTGCCATTATTTTTTTCTCTTCTGGGTATTATAAACCTACAGCTTAACTACATGCTGTGGTTAACACAATTGAAGCAATTATAGATCATAGTGATAGTTTTCCTGACGATTATGCTTCTGATAAAATTCAGACTTGATTGCCAAAGTTTACATAAATTATTAATACAAAATTTAAGTGTGTGTCTATATTCTATATGAAATATTGCTATGCCATTTGTAGAATCCTAGCATCTAAGTTTTAAAAACCTTAAAAACAGAAACTTATTGATTCTTATAATTTTCATTCCAAATTATTTCTATTGCAATTTCTGCCAATTAAGCCCCATGTTCATGTCCAAATAGAAGAGTTGGTTGTCTCTGTTCTATAATAATTTTCATAGGCTTGAAGACCTTGTTATATTAGACCTCAGCCTTCCTTGCTCCAGCCCAAATTATTACATGTTCCTGGACCTTTTCCCAGTGATCTTATTTTCTATAACTGGTCACAAAGCCTCTGAAGACATAAAATCTTATAATCCAGAATAGATTATGTACATATTATTTCATTTTACTTTATTTCTTCTCTTTTTCCTATTGTTTGAATGAAAATACTAAGAAATGCCCCTTCAAAAGTCATAGTAAAAGAGAGCATGTAGATTTTTACTTTTACAATGGAAGTTGTGGGTTTCCCTCATAGTTTATCTTTTGCTCAAGACAGTCTATAAAACCTCTTTCCCAAAATCCAGACATTAAATTTATGTCAATCAATTTACACCCTGGAAAACAGACCAGCTCAACACTCAGATCAGCCTCTAAACATGTAGGAATCCAGGCAACAAGCACTTGTCTTTATAGAACAACTTGGTTTAAGCAATTAACAATCAAGCCCTATACACATAAACACACTATAATTAACTGTTTAATAGTGGAAGCTTGCTTTTCAATTTTTTTCCCTTTAAGTGTAGTCAAGGTGAGTTACTTGATTTTTCCATCACTAAATGCTGCAACAGCTCGTTCTTTTGCAAGTCTCCCGTCTCCACATATTTTCCTATACTCACTATATTTGACAGTAAAACTGCCAAGCTCCATTATTTCCAACTGGCAGCAATTTAATACATAGTTGAGTCAGTTACTTAACTAAATAAATTGCTTAAAGTTAACTCTATTTGTAAGACCACAAGGTGTTTCTAAAATGTGCTGCCCTTTTATATCATAAACCTGGATTAGGTTTACAACCCCATTTCCCCTCAGCAGTTTATAAATCAAACAAAGAACATAGAACAATGCATAAAAATCCCTGTGAAACCACCCTCAGAGTTTTTGTTAATGACAAAAGCATACTGGGAACTGGATTTACTCTGTACAGGGGAGAAAAAAAAAAGGTTGGTTTAAAGTCACCAGAGTTTGTAAGAGTTATCCGAGCTACTTTAAGAGCGATCAATTTTGAAACTAGAATTTTGTGAAGCCACAGCCATCTGTTCAATGCTTTCTGTATAAAAATGGCAGGACATGCTAAAAAGCTTTGGGCATGCTCTTCCATCTCCTTTGCTCCTTTCCCTTAACAAATAACCTGCCAAATGTTCTTAAAAGCACATGGGAGAATAAATATTGACTTACTTATGATGTCTCTCCACAGGTGCTCATTAAACATAAATGAACAAATACACGTACACAAAATTACACAAAAATACACAATGCCCAAAGTAAGCACCATGTAATCTGGCCCAGCTGTAACATTTTCCTTTGCCGGTTACCAGGGATAGGTTTCTGAATCAGATTAAATGTTGCCACTGTTTCCATAGAAAATATATTTAAAAGAGTAGAAGGAAGCTGAAGATGGGGGCGTTTTCTCTAAGAGACCAATGACTAACTCTCTTATGAAAAGTGAATGTACTTCGTTTTTATGACTGAGTTGAAGATTTGTGCTTAGATAGGATAAAAAGAAAACAAAACCCAGAAATGCTTCAATCTGCAAAGAGTAGAAAAACAAACAACAATTTAAAAAAACCACAAAAACCCGTAAAAGCTGCAATTACTTTTGCACCAACTTAATACAGCGTTTGCTTTAGATTTAGATATCGAGCCATGACTGTGATTTTAGGGAATGATTTTTATTTGCCTAGCGAAGTCTTTAGTACCTTTAGAGCAGAGCCTGGCATTACTGGTCTAGCTATTTTCTGAGAGGGTAAGGACTACAAGAGTAGATATCTATGGCTAGTAAGATACTGTAAAGTTCTCCAGACCTGCATTAATAGAAGGGAGATAATCCCCTAAGCATTTGTGTTTGTCTCTCAAAGGGCATTTTAATATTCATTTATATTTGGATTTAAGTGCATTTTACTCATGAGAAAACTGAAAGTACTCATCCTGTCTCTACTGCCCAGGGCCTAGAAAGTCTAACACTTTCTCAACTTGCTTGCCTTCCACCTCACTTTCCCACCTTGTTCCACTTTATGAAGGGGTAAACTAATGTCTGGGAGTCTGAGCTCTGGTTTAAAAAGATCAGTGGAGTTTTTTTCTTAAATTCAAATTCAGGAGCACAGCCTTTCAAAAAATGGAGACTGCTTGTGCAAAAATGGTGGTGTAGAGGCAGGACAAATCTCCCAATGGAAACAAAGTATGTAAGTCCAAGCTTCAGCTATTGTTTTCTAGAATGCTGCAGACCCTTCTGTTCTGTTGCAGGCCAGGACTGGTAATCAGGTTTTTTAAGTGAGTAAAAAGACATGATGAAAATTCACTAGATAGATTAAGAAAAAAGTACCTCTTAAGTTGCCTCAATTTCAGCTTTTACTGGTGAGAGCTGAAACATTTGCAAAAGACATCAACAAACCAGAAAAGAGATCCACAGCTAATCAAGGTTGTGCAGACTGGAGACAGGTAATTATTTACAGAGCCAACCTTTAGTTCTAGGAGAGAAAGAAACTAAAAAGAAGATTGATAATGAAAATGCACAAAATACCAAAATCTGGGTTAATTAATGATCTTAATCTTTTAATATACTTACCAAACTGCCAATAAGCAAGCCATATAGAACAGTCTATGATTTATACTCTTTTGGGTACCTTAATTCTTCATAGCAAGTTAATAATAGGTAATAACTGGACCTATCACACAAATATATACTGATGCGTTTTGGATCTCAGAATAGTTGGATCACATTTCTATTGTTAAAGCTTATTAAACCTAAAGTGTGTAATATTCTTTTGTGGTTTCTTTTTTTGAGACAGAGTCTCATTCTGTCACCCAGGCTGGAGTGCAGTCGTGTGATCTGTGCTCACTGCAACCTCTGCCTCCCAGGTTTAAATGATTCTCCTGCCTCAGCCTACCAGGTACTACTTGGGTACTACTTGGGTAATTATACACTCCTGGATAATTTTTGCATTTTTAGTAGAGATGGGGTTTCACCATGTTGGCCAGGCTGGTCATGAATTCTTGACCTCAGGTGATAACACTCATTCTGGGATTACAGGCATGAGCCACTGTACCCAGCTGTGTGTAATATTCATATACAGTAGGCTGATCCTTTAGAAAGATGCATGTGGAAATCTTAACTAGGAGTTGTAGCAAGAGGTGACTACATCTTGCTCCTGATCTGAGTTCTGCTCCTCTGTGGTCTCCTACCTGCAATCACTTGTGGACTCTTACCTGTTAAACCACTCTCCATCACTACCTATGTTGTTCCATGTCACACCTGTGATTTTTTTGTACTTGCAAATGGTGTACCAATTACATGGAATCCTCCATCTTTGTAGTTGTTCAGAGTTCACAGTTTACAGCAAAATAACTTCAGGGTTTGCATTTATTTCCATAGGTTAGTTATTTTAAGTTTGAATTTGCTGTTGCACATATTCTTACAAATATTGCAACTCAAAGAGTTGTTAAAATTCTCTAATTTCTGTAAATATATCTACACATATTGTCCTTAAATACTTTATCCTCTCTGTGTGCTGGTCTAGTAGGAAGGGATTGATATATATTTTTGCCTCCTACAGAAAGCAGCAACTCTCTAGAAAGGACTTTTAGTTAAAAGCCCTTTAGATCATATTTATCACAGTATAAGGTTTCTTCTTTTTCCCCTTGTGCTGTTGTTTTGGCTTAAATTGCTTGTCATTTAACTATTTCATGGACTTTTATGAGTGTATCACAATTGCTTTTTATTCATTTAATAAATATTTATTAAGAACCAACTACTAGTGATAGGGCCAAACCATAAACCCAGGTTTTCTGATTCCGAAGCCTTCCATTAGACTATAAGCCTTGCTTGTCATGGATTTAAAATCTAGAGTGTAGAATACACATTCCATTTGAAATAGAAGATAGTTCTTTATGGAACCAGTTTCCCATGTTGTTTTAACAGATTCTGGGCATTTTGATTCCATAGCCAAGACCCATCAATTTGCTGGCACATATGCTACAGGGAACTCGATGCTGAGGCAGGGAAGTTTGTTTTAAAAGGTGACATTAGTTTTGAGAATGGGTTGATATTTGTTTTATTGTTTGTCTTGCTGATCACTTTTGTGACATGTTTTGATTTGTGTTAAGAATTTCTTTTTTTTTTTAAAGTCTGCCTAAGGGCTGTGGGGATGGCTTCATTGAGAGATACAAATAGAAAATTAATAAATTCAGCACATATTTGATTTGTTACTGCCCTTTTGAAAATAGCTGAAAGAGTATCTTGCTTTACTCGTATTATTTACATGCCAGAATGACATCTATCTATAGAAGCAAATATTCTATACACTGGAGTTTTAATGAATGGAAGAGACAACTACCCATAAACGTAGAGGTTCTACAATACTGAAAATACTTAAGTCTTAAGACCTCAATGGCTTTTTACAAATGGGACTTTTGATGTTCTTTACTTAGCTACATACACATAATCCTGAAATTTGCTACCAATCCAAGTTTGTCTCCGCCTCATCTGAAATCAGCTTGAATCTTTTAAATAATTTGCAAGTTCTTCCTACAATAAATATATATTTCTTGAAATTTTGCACTGGAGATCTTTTGTGGCACTGATTCATAGTTTGAATTCTTGCCTAGAATTTTTGGTAAATTTTATATTATTTATTAGGTTAAGGAAAGACATTCTTGTAGTGAGGAGGAATAGATTGTTAATTAGCACTTACTATGGGCCTGGCATATGCTAGGGAGTTTACATATATTATCCCGTGTAGTCTTTACAATTGCCTTTTCCTTTTTCAATGAATGGAAGCTTAAAAACAGTACATTTGCTATCGGGTGGGATATTTGCAAATATTTTTGATCTTCAAAAAAATGTGTCAGGCCTGAAAACTTTGGAAAGTTATAATCTTATTTATGTTCACTTATCACATGAGCTTACAAAGCTGCCAGATGATTGACAGTATAATATGTTTGTAAGAGTCCCATCCTCCAGGTGAAATTAATTAGGTTTTTCACCTCTAACCTTGTTTTTGATAGTGCCAAGATTTAGTTTGCTGAGCCAGAGTTGAAGCTACTTCACTGTTCGAAATTTGTAACTCATAAAGCAATAATAAAAGAATTCTGCCTAAAATAATATATATATGCAATGATTCTCAAAGTGTGGCTCAGGGTCTCCAAAAGTTCTTTGAGATTCTTTTAGGATGTTGCAAAAAGAAAGCTATTTTCATGATAATACATAATAATTCAAGTACATAAGATGTTATTTGCCTTTTCTCCTCATTCGCTCATGAGTGTACAGTAAATCTTTCCAGATGCCACATAACTTGTGCTGGTGTTGGTGATCTGACAACCAGTAGATTTTTTGTTGTTGTTGGCGAATTCTTGTGTTTAATGGAATTTTCTAAAAGAGTCGTTTGAGGGTATAAATATATGTGTGAGTTTAGATATGAACTGTTTGTTCTCGATCACTTCTATGGTGTTTACACAAGTTATTTGTGATTATGCCTTCTGTAACCTCTGCAACTCATTATTGTTCAATAAATTTTTTATTTTTAAGTGACAAAACTTTCTCCGCACCTATACAGAGATACAAGAAGTATAGTTTATGTCTTGTTTTGTAATAATATTAAGAAAAAGATTTTTAAATATTTTATATTGTTTTATTTTAACTGTATTATTTAGAGACATTTATTCTAAAATTGAAAAAAAATTGGTCAATTTGAGATACTAGTCGAAGAGTACAGAGTTTCAGTTACGTGGAGTAAGTTCTGTACATTTAAAATATAGCATGGTGATTATAGTTAATAATATTGTTTTGTATACTTGAGATTTGCTGAGAGTAAATCTTACATGTTCTTACTATTAAAAAAGGTAATTATGTTAATTACCTTGGTAGTGGTAATGATTTCACAATGTACACGTATACCAAAACATGTATACTGTAGACATATATGATTTTTCCTAGTTATATCACAAGAAAGCCTGGAAATTAAAAAAAGTAAGTAATATATTTTTGCATTTAAAGTTTTTATTGGCTTAAAGAAAGGAGATTAGAAGGCTTGTCTTCTCAAGTAGTTGCATGTTTTGTCTAAAATTTCTGAAAAAGATGAAATCTCATGAAAGAATAATTTACTCCAAATAAATGTGAAAAAACAAAAGAGAAAGGAAAATATGATGAAAGCTATCTTATCCTTGGCTTTATAGATATTAGAAATATGTCATTATATGTTATGCATCAGAATATTTTTGAATATTAGTAGGGTATCAGCTATATTGCAGCATCATTGAAATATTAATGGAGACACGATAAGCTCATTAAAAAGCAAAAAAAAATGTTTATTATAATTTTTCAAACTAGAAAAATGAATCATTTTGTAGGGTAAGTTATTATACTGTGTTGGCTGGAGAAGCTCATACAATAGCTTGTACAGTAGACATTGCCGAATGCCTGCTGGATTAAAAATCAGTAAAAAAGAAAAAAATAATGACAGTGCCAACTGACTCATTTTATTAGAGATTTAGCTATAAACTGGAAGGCTGAGTTAATATTTCATGGGCAGTATTGTACTTTTGCCTCTCAAATGGGGGAACTCTACAGCCATGGATAGACTTGCCATTTTGCTTATGTTTGCTTTATGTTTTGCTTATGATACCAGAAGGTCTTACCACCAACTAATCACTCAAAGATGACTGTTTTTTTTTGTGTGTGTGAATGTTTGTCAAACAAACAAGTTGTTGAAATATTCAAAGCATTGAAGTTACTCAAGTATTGAATCATTTATTTTGAATCTCATGGTTTGTCTTGGGTCAATTTTTTCTTTTCTTGTTATTTGCACTTATGACACAAAAACATTGTTGGATAAAACTGCTAGTACCTTGTAGGAATGTGGCACCAAATTGTTCTAGTAGTCATTATATTTATCACCACTATGTACTCACAGAAAAATAAATACGTTTCCTTTAATAATGTCTTTTGTGAAGCAAAAATAATGAATAATTTTATTAAATCTTAATCCTTGAGTACTTTTTAAGTAATCTATGGAAAATATGCATAAAACACTGCTGTATATCAAAGCACAATGACGATCTTGAGGAAAAGCTCTTGTGTGAATTTGAGAAATTTGTTTCCTCCACAATGAGCTTAACTGCTTTCCAGTACAAACATACTTACATACTTTCTTATGAGATTGGTGGTTATATAGTCAAATATGATTTTTGATATTTTACAACAAAATATATCAACATTTGGAAGATCTGTGTTGTTTGGTAAAGCAACATTTTCTAAATGACCTGTTTGTAATATTACAAAAGTATGCATGGATAAAAGATTCATGTAAATGTAAGACAGACCAGTGGGTTTTAATGTAATAGAATATGCAAAGCTTATTGATATGTTTCTGATTCCACATTGCCACCAACCTTTAAGAAACTGCCAACTGTTGATGTATTGTCAAAGAAGAATAATTATCTGAAAAGGTTACTATATTACTCCTTTTTTTTCTATTTACCTATCTGTTTGATGCTGGATTTTCTTCACGTACTGCAACCAAAAAAACATATAATAGGTAGAATGCAGAAGTGGATGTCTATTTGTCTTTATTAAGCCAGATATAAAAAAAATAGGTCTGCCAACACAGGTGTAATAGAATAAGAAGCATGCAATTATGGCAAGAAGTCCTTACATGGTAGTCAAGTAGACTACGGTCACTTTAATACCTGTGAACGTGACCACTTGTAGAAAGGAAAGCGAGCCCCTGGTCATCAGTTTCTCATTTTTGGCAGGTTTCTCACTGTTTGTGGTCCATGTTTATCACTGAACTTTAGGGATATCTCTGTGAGGAGCCAGAGAGGCACTGGGGAGCTGTATACATTTGCTCATCCCCTTAGTTTATATATCCTTCACAATACTTACTTGCTGGTTAAGTTATGAACCAGAGTAAAGGCAAAGTTAATCCTATTCTGAATTGTCTTTCATGATGATCTTTAAGCACAGAATAGACTGTGGGTCTGTCCTACATCAGTCACCAATTATGTGTAGAGACATGGCTTAAAAGTGTTTTTGAGCCTGGTCTCAGAGAAAGGAAATTCCTACAAATAAAAAGTACTGACAATCTCTTATAAAATTGAATGTAGAGACTTTTAATAAATTTGGCAAAAACCAGTCTGTGACTCAGGAGTAGTTTGCCTATTTACTTTTGACAAACAGTGGAAACATGGCATTATTTGCATGAATTTCAAACCAAAGTCCATTGTAAATAACATTGGATTTTGAGTGAAGAAAGAACAAGTGGGAAAGTATGTGAGAGCAGCAGGAAAGCTGATTATAACTTTTTCTCATTAGTGAATTGTTTTTTTACTTTCCTAATATTACTACTACAAAGCAAAATTCTTCCTAGACTTTAAAAATTGACAACTTATTGTCAAGGGTTAATGGTACTACAATTTTGAGGAAGTATGCTTTTAACCTGATAATAAAAAAGGTTTATTGGTGAAGAATCTGCTCCTTTCTGCTCATGAAAATAAATAAAATTACCAATTTGGGATAAAATTCCATTCCTTAATGCATTGCAAATAAACAAAAGTTGCATTTTCGATTGCCTCTGTTTTTACTTGGGAAAGAAACACATCGTTGAAATGAAAATAATGCCATTGCTTTTGTCTTGGTGATACTGTGATTTTTAAAATCAGAGGTTACTGATCTTCTGAAACCTCTGCCTTTCTTTTTCAGAAATAAAAATATTGTTTATTAATGAGATTTGTTTTGTTTTGTTTGGGGGAATACATGTTCTGAAAATTTGATGCTTAAGTAAAAAGCTGGCATTAATAGGGAGAAGTTTATCTCCTTTATAGATTTATCTTCTATTTCAGGAAACACAGCAGGCCTGTAGAAAGAAGCAGGTCATATCATTTTGTGGTGATGAATAAAAATGATAGAAATTATTTATACAACCCCAAAACATGAATGCAAGAAGAATGAACGGAAGTTAATTAGTAAACCATGAGAATTTAATACAATCTAGATGTCTTTGTACATACAAAACTAGTCAGTAAAGTACCATGCCAATGAAAGGCACAAATCCTAACTAGAGTGGCCACACAAGCTGCAAGAAAGGCACAAATCCTAACTAGAGTGGCCACCCAAGCTGCAAGAAAGTCCTCAAAGCTGATAGATGGCCATCTCATATAAAGATTTGTAAGAGATCTGGTTTATGCTAGGATGAAAGGTAAGATAGGCAACGTTTGTCTCTTGATACGAAAGAAACTGCATGTGATGATACTTTATAAACCATCTGAGAATCATAAGAAACTCTTACTGGTGTTTGAACGACACTCAGTGGGAACTTTCATGACAGGAATGCAGATGGTGTTCCTATGTTATGCAGATTTCATAAGTCTCACAGAAGTTTTGGATGGTTAGACTTTACCCAAGTGTCTAGTTTGTTAGCTCTAAACATTGCATCTCAGACCTCATAAAGATGCTTCAAATCTTTTTTTATGGTTACAAAGACTTTTTAAAACTCGATAAACTAACAGAACTTGTTTTAAGGGCCCTCATAGGTAATTTAAAATTTCTGTTTCCATGATGCATTTCTAAAGGTGGAAGTAATTGAAGAAATGACAAGAGCAACATTCTAGATTGTAAATATTTCCCTTTCATTTGTGGCTTACTTCTCTCCAATTAAGTCAGCTAAAGGTATTTCTACTGCTAAAAGTTAATTATATAGGACAAAGTAAATTATAAGCGTATCATTTTTCTCCTTACCAAGGTTAAGAATCATGCATTTGATGTACTAATAAACTGTAATAAATAATATTGATTAGTTAAATAAAACATGATTTAAAAAAGCGTCAAAGTAAAAGTAGTCTGCTAAGTTGATGTTGGATATTCACTAGTTGAAAAATATTGGTCATAGCAAATGCCATAAACTTTTAAGACTATATTTTAAATAGACAAGTTTGATAGAAATTTAGAGCCATTAAGTTGGGAAAAAGAGGAGCACTAATTAAGATCATAAAACCATTTTGTTGTGCCTGAAAAATATCTTAAAATAAAAAATGTAGGAACTGTTATAATGATGGCAAACATTCACTGAGTAATTCTTATGTGGCAGCCACTAAGCAGACAGATTAACTCCTTTAATCTTCGTAACAACATTTTTGGATAGGGATTAATGTTATAATTTTCACTTAGAGATGAGATATCCTCAACATACAGCATGAAGTCTCTTGTCTAAGGATAAACAGTAAGTGGCAGAGCTGGGATTTGAACCCAGACAGTATGGCCTTGAAACCCAATTTCCTAGCCATTATGCTAAGATTGTTAGAAGACATGAGTAAGTGAAAACAGGTATGAACACATCCCAATTCTGCTGATTTGTAGAAAGTTAGACCAAGTGAAGATTAGAAAAGTAAATTCTAGATATTTTAGAGGAGTATTAGAAGGTCACTATTAATTGCAGACATTCTTAAGACCTGGAAAAATATCAAGATAAGGAAGATAGGAGGGAAATGCAAGTAAATAAGGAAGGGTGCCATAGCCAAGAAGATACTGCTAAGTTTGAAAACACCATTGCTCAGCTCAGTGTTTCAATTTAATTACTTGTGAGACTTTTTTCCTATAGAAAAGTCATGGAAAGCAATGGAAAAATAAAAGTTGTGTAAGTTTGCTTAAGTGATATTTACTTACTAGCCCTCTTCTCTTCTATAATACATAAACTAAGCGTTAATTCTGCTTACATTTATGTACGTTTCAGTATTAAGAATACATTTACAACTGGGCAGTGCAAATTGAATATTTAATATGTTTATGAATAAGAATAGATGAGACTGCGGCTGAGAAAAATGCCTAATTATCAAAGACAACACTGAAGTTCAACTTCAAATAATCTTTGTTGCCTGTGATACAATCCATCGGTTTCTCACAAGGAATATAAATTATTATAATAATAGCATAAATGATTATTAATTATAAGAATAATAGTTACTATAATATTTATGGAGTATCTCCTAGTCTTAACTACGGTCAGTCAGTATCTTCTAGTCTTAATTATGGTCAGGTTTACATAAATGTTTATGTACAACTTACAAATACCACGTGTTAGGTATTATCCAAATTGTTTTACAGGTGAGGAAACTGAGGCTCAATAAACTAACTTGTCCAAAGAATGTATGGAAATACAGGGTGGTTGAGTGGCCATTTATGCATTAAACCTGTATCATTTCCTTTCCATCTTTGTACTTGAGCAACACTGTTGAATTTATTGTCCTCAGATATTTCAGAGGCCTATAATGAAGTCATTATAGTGATATGTAGTTTGGCATGATCTTGTGTTACTGCAACCTGCGCCTCACTGGTTTGAGCAATTGTCTGGCCGCAGCCTGCTGAGTAGCTGGGGCTACAGGTGCGCACCACCACACCCAGCTAATTTTTGTATTTTTAGTAGAGATGGGGTTTCACCTGTTGTCCAGGATAGTCTCAATCTCCTGACCTCATGATCTGTCTGCCTTGGCCTCACAAAGTGCTGGGATTACAGATGTGAGCCACCACACCTGGCTGTGGTTTTTAATTTCAAAGCAGTATTTACCAAGGTCAAGTAAAGTAAAATGAATTATAATTGTTCTCAGAAAATTACTCAGGATAATCAGTGTGATATGGTAAAATTAAATTCTCCACCAAAGAGATATATTTGATCAACTTTGCCTTCACAATGGTCTAATTACTGGTGCATACAGAAAAACTATGGTCTGTATTTTTCTTTTTTCTAGATTCTTGCTATAGATAGAAAAGGAAGGACTTCTTTTTATTGAGCTACTGAAGCTCAAAAGTACATTATTGGACAAACATATCAGTCTCTTAAAGGAGAAATGAACACAAAAGGATTTTCAATATTAGTTTCTTACTAATACATTGAATTGCTATCCATAAGTGAGTGTTCTCTCAATACTTAGAAACAAAGGAAACCACTTTTAATAAGGCAGCACTTAAACACAAACATACATACTATTTTTCTTACTCCTTTGTCTCATCAGCAGGTGATTTGACATGCTGTGTTAAAGGGCTGATGTTTTTCTTGTGGGTGGAGACCCAGCCAGCTTTGACTGGGGTTGTGGGTGGAGAGCAGCATGCTTGGCCTTCTGTGAGTGTTGATAACTTAACATTGACAAATGCTCACATTATCATTAATCAGAGTGTTTGATTGAGGACCTGCATATTCATCATGTAGACACTGCCTTTAAACGTGAAGCATTCCTAAATAATCATATATATCAGGTTCAGAGGAGGGGTAGAAATGACATGGATATATGGACAGTAAATTTGAATTACCTTTCTAACTTGAAAATCATTTCATTGATTTGGAAAGATCACAAACTCCATCCAGTCATTCATGAGCTGAAATGAAATAATGAGAATGGGAATGAAGAAGTACCCTTACTCCCTGAGTGCCCCATGTCTGGCTGCATGGTATCTATCACTAATATTTATATTAGTGATATAAATTTTGAAAAGAAAATTATCCTTATTCCAGGGACTTTCCCTACCTATTGAACATATTTAAGATCTTGGCTAGTCCTTATGTATGCAGTTGTGGGCCACATGGAATTACCAAATCAAATAATTAAATAGTGGCTCTTTTCATGTTGCCCAATGTGACTGATGGCTCTGGTGTACGCAGAGCATATAGAGATGGTATGGAATAATGTCAAGAGCATGGAGAAGACTGCCTGTATTTTTATCCTGGAGCTCCTATTATCTGGGCCTGAGACCTTGGCCTGTACCTCATAGGGTTTCATGAGGTTTAAACAAGTTAACACATGTTAACCCCTGTGCCTGGCATGCAGTAAGGACTTAGTAAAAATAACCTATTTTATTTTACATACCTCTTCATGTCAGTCTTCATTGAGCAGTCCCTTGGAGTAAGTAGAATGGTGTCTTCTTCATGTTCGCATCTCTAATATCTAATACCCAACCAGCTAACGTATGCAGTCATGTTTGTAGTTATAATTACCCTGCATCCTTCTGAAATGCCAAATAGAGTGTCCTATGTACCGTGGTTTTAAGGTGAAGTATTTTTACAAAAGTCACCTTAGTGGCATGAATAGGCCCCCAAACCTTTTGTTATTTATGAGGAGCTACAATCCTCTTCATATGGAGCCTGGTGAACAGTTGGTATTGGGATGACAAGGTATGTTATCAATTTATTCATCCAGGACAGAATGACTGAACACTAACTATGTGCTAGGCACAGTTCTAGGCTTTGGGGATATGCAGGTGAACAAGACACATGAACTTCCTGTTCTGGTGGAGACTGGGGTTGGAAAGGATAGATAATAAGGATGAGTAAATAAGAAAAATACCATGTAGAAGATAATTCTCTGTTATCAAAAATGAAAGAATGTGTGGAAATACAGGGTGACTGAGTGGCCATTTATGTCAGGTGATCAGGAAAGGTCTTTCTGAGGGAACAGCACTTGAGGTGAGCTTTGAGTGAAAAGAAAGACCAAGGCAAGTGAAGATGGAGGAAAGGGCATTCCCAGAAAAGGGGCCAGCTTTTGCAAAGACCATGAAAAGGCAGAGATTTTCACTCTTTAAGGAATTCAAAGAGGACAGGGAAAAAAGGGAGAGTGAAGCAGGGTGAGGTTAAAGAAGAAGGCAGAGGCTTTGTTAGCCATCTTAAGGAGTTTGGATTTTATTCCAGATGCGATGGAAAACCACCAGAGAATTCTAATAAAGCAGAGAGATGTTTTAAAAATGCCACCCTGCCTCTGTGTGGAAATAATATCGGAGGGCAAGAGTGTCAGACTCTTGTAGTTAAACTTTGAGCTGACTTGGGTGAAAGAGGATCTACTGATTAGTGGAAACCCAGGAAGAACTGAAGATCCAACCCACAGAAAGACCAGAGATGAAGCTGGTTTCAGGCACAACTGTAAACCAGTGTCCTGAATACTGTGAGGACTCTTGTCACACAATCTTTTTATTCTACCTCTTCTGTATAGACTTTATTTTCTCAATCCAGGTGGTACTACTACTTTCTTGTGAGGCAACATGGTTACAGACAAATCCCAAATTTTGTCTCTCCATGGCTTCCACCACCAGAATGGATTAAGTCTATCTTTCAGTAACAGACTGCAATATCTCAGAGGAGGACTCTGATTGGCTACTCCTTGTCATGGAATGGGCTCATGAGGTCACTATAAAGATACTGTGGGATTGGAGGTACCAGTGTATATCCAGTCAGAAGAAAAAGGGAGGGGACTGGGCAGTCAATCCCATACTATCACTTCCAAAAAAAAGTCTTCTTAAGAGAGGGAAACAGGGAAAGGGGATTAATAAAGTTCACTGGAGTGTCAGTCCTCCTAGGTGCTGGGAACGTAGCAGCAAACAACCAATGAAAATTGCTGTCCTCATGGAAATAGCATTTTAAGGCCCAAGGTTTAAAAAGTGCTGTGTATGGCAACATATCACAGTGCAAAGTGCTGTTTCAGCCTCTGAAAACACACCAAGGAAGCAAAATAGTGCTCTTTTGCCCTCTGCCTTCATGGAGTTTAAAGTGCACTATGAAGTATAAAAGGAGAGGCAAAAGAAAGGAAAGGGAACCCTTGCCACGTACCGCTCTCAGGGATGAAGATTAAGAGGTGAGAAATTCCAGAAGTTTATTCATCTCCCTGTTCTCCCTAGACCCTCATCATCATTGTAAATAGTGCAGCATGAGGAAGGTTCCCTGGGTAGAAGCTGCATGGCTATGGCCCGCTCCTGGTGCCTTGGTGGCAGACACCAGGCTAGGGCCTGAGCGATTTCACTGCCAGCCTCTTCTTTACAGGCTATACATTCCAAGTGTCATGATGCAGGGAACCATTGTGCTAGCAAGTGAGGGCAGCAGTCTTTCTGACTTATCACAGTCAGCCTGTGGTGAATCCCTTTGCTTAGTCTAAGTGATGCATTTTGTAAAACCACACATTCTGGGTTTAATGCACTGGGGTTTTCACTGCCACATCCGTCAGTCAGTTTCAATCACTTGCCAATCAGGTAACAGAACCAGAAGCCAAGAATCTGCCCAGGGCAGGCAAAGACCTAATGGGGTTTTCTGTCAAATGCATCCTAATCCTCTGTTTCAGTGAAATATTTTGAGCCAACTAACAACCACAGTATGAGTGACTAAACTTTTTTCCTCTTTTTTTTTTTTTTAAAAAAAGAAAACTATTAGAGATAGAAATGCAGAACATTAAATTGGCAGAACTTCATGGTTTAGGTATGCTTATTTAGACTACTTGAAGGATTAGACTATTGTGCCTAAGGCTGTATTTGTTCTGGTCAAGAAAATTGTGTGTTAGAGCCTTAGTAATATTTTGACTACTCCTAGATGAAAATCAGAATGAACCAACTAATGTTTTTAAATGTAATTTTCTTCTTCTCAGCAAAAAGTGGATAGAGAAATGTTTGTGAGGTCGAATTCATGGACCTGAGTTTGATAGGAGCCAAAGATTTTATCACATTTCAGTGCTGCTGGCCTTTGCTAATTGTGCTAGTTATCAATAAATTGTCCCTCAGCTCCAGATCCACTCATTACTGATTAATCCACAAAATATAGCTGAGCACTTTAAATATTTTTCCTTTTCTTGCTTGCACCATGATAAACTTTGTTTAATTAGGGCACTGGGAAGACACTGCAGGAGGAAAGAATTTTCCTTCCTGGTCGCTGGTTCCTGTTTGCTTCTAATGGCAGACCCCTATGGCATACATGGCATCTCAAGCATCTGGCCGCTATGGCACAAGTGTTTTCTCTAGCACCCAGTTTCTACACCCAGGACCACTGTCATGGGCATGCAGCCTGTGCAGTCACTCAAGGCCCTATGATTACGTAGTTCTCTGCCATCGCCGTCTTGAAGTTCTTAGTATTAATTTTTGAACAGTGAGTCCCAAATTTTCTAACTAGACCCTGCAAATTATCTAATCAGTTCTGCCTTTGTTGCAAGGTAGCTTCTCCAATGCCATGTTCTGCAGCATGGGCTGCTTCTCCAGCACCTGGTTCCTGCAGGGTCCTGTGGTCAGCAACAACTCAACCAGTGTCCAACAACTTTCCCAGTACTGCTCCCTTTGAATAGCTTTCTCATGCACCCTGCAATGGAGGCATTTTCTGGTCCCTTTCTGTTCTGACCTTAGTTTTTCTTGAGTATATTGAGCCCTCTTTTGTCATTGGGCTTGAGAAACCAGGTGGCAGCAATCCTTATGGGTTTACCAGAGGCAAGGAGTCCTGAGGACTGTGATGGACATCCAACAGTCCTGCAAAGGAAGGCAGAACACTAAATTGGAGAACAAAGGAAGGAAGCAGAAAGAGTGCTATGGCGATCAGTCAGAAGCAGTCAGGAATCTACAGTAGTAGTAGTAAGTAGCAGTAGCAGTAGTATAGTAGGGAAGGCTGGGGGAAGCCATTAAAGTCTGAAGTGAGGGAATATTGGATCCCACTTATGGTGATGTCAGCTGTTGATATGGCTTTATATACTAACTTTAAGGTACCGGACAGGTCCATCACCTGTTTCAGCAACACACTCATACTGACACCAGAATAGTTGCTGCTCGCTTGTCCTATCCTTCTTTCTGTCCGTCTTCCCTTACTCTGTGCCCTAGGGCAGAAGGTAACTATGCTGCTTGTTTGCTTTTGTGGGCAGGCAACTACATCACATCAAATCCCTAGACCCTCAACTGCACTGAAATAAAATGCTGATTGCTGAGGAACTAATCATTTTCTATAATTTAGGATTCCCTCAACCCACGTATGTTGATTTATGATTTATACTCGTATTAACTGAATTTTATGGCCTTATTTTTAAAAAAATAAATACAAATATTAATCCAGGCTAGCTAGTTTTCTCTCCATAAAAATTTTGTGAGGATATTGCACATGCATTGGAAGCATCTTAAGAGCCTTAGCAAATAATATTATTTGGCAGTAAGAGTGACCAATTTTCTGTCCTATCTCCATCATAGACTGTAGCTGCAAAAATTTGTTTTGCCTTGTATTTTGTTGTCTTAAATGTCAGTGTGTGTTACAGACTCTCTGGAATTTAAAGTTTGCAACATCAACAAAGTTCTCTGCTAAATACACTGAAAATTAGGATAAGTATCTAAAGTGGGTCTCTACTTTCAAATGATTTTCATGTTCTCTTTAAAACGGGCAATCGTAAAGACAATTCAACAAGTTACATGGTAAGAAAAAAATTTTAAAAAAGGAAAAAATAAAATTGAACACATATAAAGTATATTCAGTGATGGGCCAGAAGGGTTACATAAGCAATTTCACATTTATTATTCATGATTTTTCTATTGTTGGAACATTTTAAAATTCTTCAAAATAATGTTAATTTTGAAAAATATGGTATTTTTGACAGTTTAGTTTTCCAACCCTGGATGTTTTTAACTGTACTGAACCTGTCTGTCTTCAATCTTGGAATATTCTCTAGCATTACCTTTTAAAATTTTATTTCTCTGCCATTCCACTAATTTATTTTGCTGGAATTTATACTAAATGAACATTGGATCCTCAAAAGTTAATTTTGTTGTCTCAACTACTATTTCATATTCTTTAATTTATTTATCTTTTGGTACTGCATTGTGGAGTAGCTTTTCAGTCAGATATGTGCCAGGCCACCCTAAGGCAGTTTGACGGAACTGTGGTTGATAGGGCAGGCCTGCGGCTTGGGAGATGCAGGGCTGTTCGGGGGGATGGATTGTGCTTGGCCTTGCACGCCTCAGACATCCGTGCCTTCATCCATCCCTGCAGCTAAGGGCACCCGGTGCACGGACCCGCTGAGTCGCCAGGTGGTGGTGGAGAAGCGAGCTGAGGCTGGCTCCCATGCTGAGGACAGTCTGCCCTCCAACTTACCCATTCTATGTTTAACAATGTTCAGTTTATAGTTTAATTTGTGAGATTTGAAATTTCAGTTATTTTATACAGTTTTCCATTTTCTGGATTTCTAATTGTTTTTTTTTTTACATCCACTTAACATTGTTTACTTTTGTTTTCTTTTATGATATATTTGCTTTTTAAACATTTGGGATTGGGGTTAGTTTTTTAAAAATTTTTTGAGTCCTAATCATAATTGTTTTTGAAAAAGAAGTTTGTAAATTATGCTACTATTTTGATTTTATCTGTAGTGAATTAATCTTTCATCTATGAATTTTGTTGGCTGTGTCTGGTCCACCTGCCTGCCTTCCGTTCTTGCTCTTTCCTTCTCTTGCTTCTTTCTCCCATTCCTTTCTTCTTTCTCTATGCTTGTTTTCTTATTTACCTGCCTTATGGTTGTCTTCACTTTATCTCCGAGGTCCTGCAGTTCAGATCCAGATCTTACACTAGCAACTCAGGGCTGATATTCCACGGCTCCATTAGACACTAGATTAGATATTAGATCTGGTCACTAAGCCAGCTGGTGAGTTGGGCCAGGTTTAGGCAGCATGACTGTCTGTGCTCTCCCTCTCACTCCCTGTAAAATGTAGCCCTTGGTTGCAGCCAATAGAAACATTATTCAGACTCTTCTTGAGTGAAGATTTTGTCGTATGGGAGGTAAGAGAAGAAAGTCCTACTTAGTACTTATTCTTATGCAATTGGCCTTATTTTGATCTCCTGGAAGTGCAATTAGTTTTTGTTTCTCCACAGAAGATCAACTAAACTCTGTGTTGAGCGATGCCTCAAGACATGGATTTGATTGATGGTCTTGACCAGTAGTCTCAAGTTCTTATGTGTGAGTGTGTGTGTGTGTGTGCATGTGCAAATTTTTCATCCCAAGTTGGGCCTAAGTGGTATATTATGTTAATGACTCTATAATGGAATTTCATCTCCAAGTAAGTAATCCAATCACTGAAGGAACATTTAGTCAGTAAACACTGTGGACTAAGTAGCACACTAGGTCCTATGGGTACAGATAACGAGGTTGAACCTTCTCTTCAATGCCTAACTAGGGCAGTGGCAGAGGCAGCATAGACAACCTTCTTTTTCCCTGACTGCTGCAAGTTTAACCTATGCTGTTTCTATTTAATTTTAAGATTTTAGGAATTACTATGGTTCAGGTGGTTCAGCAAATACATGCATTGTACTGGACATACATGAAACAGTCTCACCAGGTCGGCAATGTCACTTACCTACAAACGTGAAAGGGCATGGCCATGTGTGCCAGTCAAATGACTGCATAGATCTGGTCAATGTTTTCTTCTCTGCTTCAAATATAGCAGCACAGATTTGGATATACTTATGAAAATAACTAAAACTTTGAAACTTTAGTTTTTATTTAAAGAAATCAGACCTAGCCAGGGTTAGTGAGCAGTGCCCAGATTAGTTTTATTAGTAATAAATAGCGAGTCAGAAAGGAGAAGCACCGTCAGGAGGACCCCAAGCTATGCCTGAGATGTGTCGTTTTTAACCCATTTTTATCTTTGACTTATATTATTTTGATAAAGTAAGGAGACAAGCAAGAAGGAAAAGATAGAAGAAGGAACCCAAAAGGCCCAAAAGAAGGAGAATGGTAGCCGAGGGAGGAATTATTCCACAAAACAAAGAGCAGCAGGGCTTATTTAAGATAAGAAAAAATGATGAGACAGGGTTCAGGAAGAAAATAAAATCAGAATGGGGACAAATGAGTTGTCTTTTCCTTCACATGAATGAAGTATAAAATAAACTTCAATATAAATATAAAATATACAATATAAAATTTCCTCTTGTAACTCACTAGTCACCATCCTATATTTTTGGGGGCAAAACATACCATGCAAACATCTGCTTACTTTCAATATAAGCAGGAAGATAGCTCCCAAATAAACTCATGTCTCATTCTCTCTTTTCTGGCAAGTCTTAAACGGATTCATTCTCCTAGGAATAGGAATTATGGAATCTAAGAGTAAGACAATAATCTGGAAAAAGAGAAAGGAGAGAAAGGGCAAAATTTTCTTTTGTTTGCAAATCTAGTGTATTAATTGCATTCCTGGGAGACTTTCTGGACAGAGCCTCTGGTAAACAAATTAGATATAAACCGAAGGCGAGGGCACCAAGGTCACGGTGGTGAGGGAACATCAAGTGACAGGCGCTGGGACCCCCGATGCATGGCTTGCAGAGCAGATGTTCGTAAGGATGCAGTGATTATTGAACTGGTAATAAAAAAGCATCAGCTTACAGGCAGCTACGATGGATGCTGGTAATTATAAAGCATCCCCTGGGAGGAAAATGACACAAGTCAGCCACAACTCCACAATCACCGGGGCATAATTAAAGCTCCAGTAACAGTTGTTAATAGGGTGCAAATAAAACAGGGGGAAAATTTGAACACAACCTTTTTTTTTCTTTTTTTTCTTTTTTTTTTAAGAGACGACAAAGGGCATTGTAATTACAGGGACAGCAGATTTTATAATTTTGCTCCACATCATAAAACAAAGGGTTGGGGCTCTTAGGTGGACATAAAGTATGGAAATCCAGATACACCTACATATATATGTATACACACACACACACACACACACACGTCAAAGGGAAAAAGTGTGTTTGCTCTTTGAATATGTAGTATGTGGGGGAGAACAGATTTTTAAACAGAATGTTTATATTCTAATTTTCAAAATGGTAGAAATACAAATATGTAAAGAAAACGGAATGCATGTAAATATTTGGCCATTTCATCCTTTCCGGAAGATCTGTAGTGGTATAATGTGCCAAGCTATATGATACTGTTGGTTAAAATGGTTTAGATATTGTTAAATAAAGTCAGTAAATCACTTACAGTGTTGAAAGTGTCACTTTTTCACAGAATGCTGCCAGCCACTCCCTAACCTAAAACATTAAGCAAAACAGGGCTCGTTTTCCACAGGCAAAATCACTGAAGCTATTTGCCAGCAGATAGCCTAAGAAAAATACATCTACACCCATTGCGACCTGGTTGCTTGGGCAATTGGGCAACTAACTATGCATCTGTGTGTGCATTACCAATTAGGCCTACGTAAAGATCTATTTTAAGAGGCACATGTGTAGTGGGATAAGAAAGGGAACCCTGGTAAGTTTCTATCTAGCCAGCTTTTCATTAATGGATTTTTAGAAGATTGAGTTTAAAAGGGTGACAAATGTATAAAACACACTGTACTTCCTTGTACTAAAATTTGTGTAAGAAGAACATGAATACCCATATATGTCAGTTTCAATAAATTGTAGGAAATAAGAGGAAGAGAAATAGCAAATATCAGTAAAACTTCTACTTCTGGAGTTTAATATGATCACAATTAGCTACTGGAGAGCTTTCTCCTGCTTTCTTTGGGTATTAGGAGAGCTGGCCAATTAAAGCATAACTAAATACTGATGTATTTGGTATGCATTCAAAATGAAATGCATTTGAGATAGAATGCATGAAAATTACATTATATTTCAAATATGAACATAGATTCCCTAGTTCTGGAAAGAACCCAAGAGGTCATATCCCACATTCTCCTTGAATGCCTACTGTGTGCGGTGCACTGATAAACATTATGAAATGTATTAAAAGACAGTATCTGTCCCCACAGAAGACTTGACGTAGACACAGGGAATGTTAACTAATGATAAAAGGTGAAGTCCCTGACTTTGGGCCCTTGGGCCCTCGAGCCATGGAAAAATAATAGAAACTTCATGAGAAGCTTCCACTACTCCAAGAAGGAGTCAGAGGTACAAGACATATTATCCCAGGACTAAGATATTAAGAAATATGAATATTTTGGCTTTCGAGGCAGGGAGAAGTCTTTCTTTAATTGAGAATCCTGTCCTAAAGGAGTATGAAATGCACAACTATAGGGCTTTTCTTGAAAAGAGAAGAATAAAGGAGAGAAAAAGGGAAATTGTATTTTCACCTTAAGGGTAGAATAGGAAACAATGTTCTTTCTGTAGGTGGCTCAGGATTCTGTAGAAAAAAAGCGGGCTATAATCCAATAAGTGGGAAATGCTGTTTATTGCATCTCCCTCTTGGAAATTCACAATCACTCTAGCCTATTAAATGCTCTGATAAAGTCCTTCTGGGAGAGTATATATCAAACTGGTTAAATATATTGCTTGGCTTTGGAGTTAAATAATCCTAGTTTGAACCTCAGTCCTGCCCAAAACTAGGCAAGCTACTTAACCTATCACGAATAATTAAGACAGTTCTGTCCTTGGTTTCCTCAACTATAAAATAGGGAGAATAGTAGTGTCTACCTTCCTAGGTTGTTGTGAAGATTGAATAAAATATTTTATGTAAAGCATTTAGCATAGTTCCAAGTGCACAGGAAATGCTCAAAATATCTTAAATATTATCAGAATTAATATTTTATTATATAATAAATAAGCCAACCTGTTTAACTTTGCTTACTTCAGTATTTTTTTTACCCTTTGACTATGGAATTATCTTTTCAAGAACACTTACAAACATTTGAAAATATGTTAGTGTTTTGGGATAAACAGATTATAAAGCATTGACCTTGTGAGAGAATCACACAGTTCAAGGCAGATGCTTATGACTTCCTCCTCTCACCACTCTGAAGTTATTCAACTTTAATATGGGCAGTGGGATTTGAAATGGGAAGAGCAGTAGCTTTGATGTATCAGAGGATGACTAGAAGAAGGCAAGTGGTGGAAGAAAAGGCAAGAGAATTGTTCTTCTATTTGTGTTTTTATAGTATTTGGTAATATTTGAGTAATATTTATCCTAATGGATTAACATTTATTTAGAAAGTTACTACTATCTGTTTATGTCTCTCTCTTAAAATTTCATCACTACATTGTCTAACGATATTTCATTACTTGTCCTTATAGTCTTAACAACTTTTGCAAGACTTCAAATAAATAAGGCTTTTAATCTCCAACCGAACATGGAAGAAGTAAGACACTATTCTCCCATTTTCCTTCAATCTGCTGTTGTATGCCAGGAATATTCACTTCTTCTCTTATATGTCTGCTAGCAGCAGATTTCAAGCTTTATATAAACCAGTGCCTAACAATATCAATTTTAGATTTAAAATAGTCCTAGGATAAAATGTATTGATTTTAGAGAAGGCTTTGAGTAAATTATAACATTTATTGTGTCTCCTAAAAAATGGACAATTCTATATAGTTATTTTGTTTCCATAATAGTGGAAACATAAAGCAGACTATTTTGATCAGAGAAAAAGAAGAGAAAATATAGATCAAATTGTTATCAATTTTTAAAAGTTTTTCAAGGTGTGGTCTATTTGATTTTTTGCTCTCATTTCCTACAACTTTAACCACTCACTGTGCTTGCCAAAAAATTTAGCAAAATTTGTTTTAGATTTCTGGTAGGACATCTTTTTTCTTTTTTAAAAAAGCAAGCTAATATAAGAACAGAAAATCAGATGCTGCATGTTCTCACTTATAAGTAGGAGCCAAGTAATAAGAACACGTGTACACATAGAGGGGAACAACAAACACTGGGGCCTATCTTAGGGTGAAGGGTAGGAGGAGGGAAAGGGGTAGAAAAAATAAATGTTGGGTACTAGGACATCTTTACAGTAGATTTATTCTTAATTCTTCCTTTAGGGGCTTTGTGCTCTATTTAAAAAACTTATGTGTACCTCATTGGAATGTTATTAATCTATGAGTTTATAATATGAAAAATTCTTTGCCAGTGTTTGAACAAAGCTAAAAGAAAATAAAGGATTTTACTTCATACTAGTGAATCTTTAAACTACACACACACACACACACACACACACACACACACACACACACACACACATTTAATGGGGATAATAAATGCTCATTCATTCATTTTGGCTAACAAAGGACTTAACGGTGATAGAATAATAATTAAGACAGTCCTAAGGTCAAGAAGTTTCTGGTCTACTAGCATGCTAAAAAACCACCCATATGTGCCATTTGCACTATTGCAGAGGTCTGTACAGGATGCTATGGGAGAAGAAAGAGTAGAGAAGTCTTGCTAGAAAAGCAACTATTTGAGACTTTAAGGATAAATGGGACATACAGAAGAAGGGGAGGGTTGTGTGTCAGAATTATGAGTTTCTGGCTCCTTCTTGGTTCTTTTCTTTTTCTAGGTATTCTCACTTCCTAAGTCATCTCTTATAGTTATATGGCTGTCAATTCCACTTATATTAATGTGATTACCATATTTATTTAGCTTTGACTTTTTCCCTGAATTCTAGAATCATATCTAACTGCCTAATATTGCACCTAGATATTTCATATCACATTTTATATATTTTAAAACAAAAACTTTTAAAACTGATTGCCCACCAATTTGATCTTTTTCTAGTGTTCCCTGTGTTATAAAATGGCACTGCTCTTTACCTAACTCTAAGATTTCTCTCTTGAGCACTATATCCAATCTATCAGTACGTTTTATTGGCTTTACCTTCAAATTATATACTGCATCTTCCAATTTGCTGCTACTGCTCTGCCCAAGTCATCTCTCCTCAGGATCATTGCAATAGACTATGAAATAGCCTTCCTGCTTCTCCATATGCCCTGCACCTGAAGCAGGCAGAATGCTTCTTTTGAATCATAAGCCACATCATGTCACACCCTGGCTCACACCTTCCAGTGCCTTCCTATTAAGGAATAAAATCCAAAGTCCTGAGCATGGCTTCTAAACTTCCACATGATCTCCTTGGATACCTCTCTAACTCTTCTCCTCACTCATCCACTCCAGCTACACTGTCTTCCCATCTGTCTCCTGAACATGGGTGCTGTACCTTAGGACCCTTGCACTTATTATTCTCTATCTGAAAAGCACTTCCCTTCTGTAGCCCACTTGCCTTCTTTCCTGTATTCAAGTCTCAGCTGAAAAGTCACCTCCCCGCATTAGCAAAATTAGCGAACCCTCTTCCTCAAGCAGTCTCTACTCTCTTTCTGAATTAATTCTTCATCACATTTTTTACTATGTGACTTTTATTATATATATATGTAAGCTCTGTGATACAACAGCTCATTCTGTTTTATTCACTGCTGCATCTCCTATGCTCAGAAGAGGAGCTAGCATATAGTAGGTGTCCAGTAAAAGTTGAATAAATTAAATATGCATTTCTCATTCTCCTGGGATAATCGAGTACAGATGTGTAGTTGTACATATGGAAATATTAAATTAGAAAGAAAGATCTAGTTTGGAATAAAAAAGTATTCTATATAGAGTAAGTTATTGCATTCAGAGAGATGAATACAGACAGTATAGCCAAATTCCTAAGGAGTGAGAAGGGAGGAAACGCATAGAAGCCAACCTTCTTCATTTAATGGATAGTTGGCTTAAAAGCAAAGGTTGCACTAAGTTTTAAAATTCCTTGCAGCCTCTCTGGTGAAAATTCTCCTTCCCTTCTTCTTTTCCTCCTTCTCTCCCTATTCCCCCACGCTTCCTTCCTTAGGCATAGTTTGGATTTGCTTCATTTAACTGTATCTAATTCATCTAGCATAGCAGAATCCTCCACTTCACCAGCTCATGTTCAAGTATGGAAGATTTTAAAAATATATTTATGCTAATATTTGGATTTACATATTAATATAGTTTGGCTCTGTGACCCTACCTGAATCTCACCTTGAGTTGTAATCTCCATAATCCCCACATATTGAGGGAGGGACCCGGTGGGAGGTGATTGGACCATGGGGGTAGTTTCCTCCATACTGTTCTCGTAATAGTGAGTGAGTTCTCACAAAATCTGGTGGTTTTATAAGACAGTTCCTTGCTCTTGCTCATTCTTTCTTGCCAACTGCTATGTAAGACATGCCTCATTCTCTGCTGCCATGATCGTAAGTTTCCTGAGGCCTCCTGCGCCATGCAGAACCGAGTTAATTAAACCTCTTTTCTTCATGAATTATGCAGTCTCAGGTATTTCTTTAAAACAGTGTAAAAATGGAGTAATATACATATATATGTTTATATGGCTAAGTATATATACACATGTGTATGTTTATGTATATGTACACACACAATATGTATACACACACACTTATAATGTTAATAGAAGTTAGAAAGTACTAAATATCTTTTTTTAAAAAATATATATTTTGCTCCATTTTAGGTTTTGGTGTACATGTGAAGAACATGCAAGATTGTTGCATAGGTACATACATGACAATGTGGTTTGCTGCCTTCCTCCCCATCACCTATGTCTGGCATTTCTCCCCATGTTATCCCTCCCCAAGTCCCCACCCCCTGCTGTCTCTCCCCTAGTTCCCCCCAAAGACCACAGTGTGTGATGCTCCCCTCCCTGTGTCCATGTATTCTCATGTTCAACATCCACCTATGAGTAAGAATATGAAATGTTTGATTTTCTGTTCTTGTGTCAGTTTGCTGAGAATGATGGTTTTCAGATTCAATCATGTCCCTACAAAGGACACGAACTCATCATTTTTTATGGCTGTGTAGTATTCCAGGGTGTATATGTGCCACATTTTCCCTGTCCAGTCTATCATCAATGGGCATTTGGGTTGGTTCCAAGTCTTTACTATTGTAAACAGTGCTGCAATGAACGTTCATGAGCATGTGACCTTATAATAGAATGATTTATAATCATTTGGATATATACCCAGTAATGGGATTGCTGGGTCAAATGAAATTTCTATTTGTAGGTCCTTGAGGAATCACCACACTGTCTTCCACAATGGTTGAATTAATTTACACTCACACCAACAATGTAAAAGTGTTCCTATTTCTCCACATCCTCTCCAGCATCTGTTGTATCCAGATTTTTTAATGATTGCCATTCTAACTGGAGTGAGATGGTATCTCAATGTAGTTTTGATTTGCATTTCTCTAATGACCACTGATGATGAGCATTTTTTCACATGTTTGTTGGCCTCATATATGTCTTCTTTTGAAAAGTGTCTGTTCATATCCATCACCCACTTTTGAATGGGCTTGTTTTTTTCTTGTATATCTGTTTTAGTTCTTTGTGGATTCTGGATATTAGCCGTTTGTCAGATAGGTAGATTGCAAAAATTTTTTCCCATTCTGTTGGTTGCCAATTCACGCTAATGACTGTTTGTTTTGCTGTGCAGAAGCTCTGGAGTTTGATTAGGTCCCATTTTCCTATTTGGGCTTTTGTTGCCAATGCTTTTGGTGTTTTAGTCATGAAGTCCTTGCCTGTGCCTATGTCCTGAATGGTTTTGCTTTATAGTCATGATCAAATGCTATGAGAATTTGGAGGATGAATCTAAGCTGAAGGTTCAAGACAGGGAAAAGGGATTCAAGCTGGATTTTCACCTGATAGGCAGGAGTTAGTGAGGTAGAGGAGAAAGCATGGACAAATGCCTGGAAAAATGCATTTGGGAAAACATCACCTTAGCTGGCCAAGTCATAATCTAAGAGTTCTTATTATGATAATTGAAGTTATATTTATAGAGCATTCTTTACTCTTGTTCACATTTTCTTTGCATGTCAAAGAAAATCAAATATGAGTAATTTTTATTGTATCTTATGGCATTACTATGTGGCAAAAGGCTAAGATTTTATTTAATCAATATGTGTTTGAAAATCGTTACAAATCTACAAGCTAAATGACCAGGACAAATGTAAATCTTGGTTTACCATTCACAATCTGTGCTGAAGGAATAATACTAGACATAGTTTATGAAGAACATTGTCTATCTCACCCAGACCGAAGGCCATACTACTCAAGATAGTGACTTCTGGTATGATCTGAAAAGTGCCAAAGATCTCTTTCACAAAATACCCGCCCCCGCCCCGCCCTATTACTCTTGAAATTCTTTTTAGTTATCAGTGTTTTCTTTGACAATGATTCCTTATGTCATTGATTTTCTAAATTTTGTGCCATTGCAATCACCTAGGGGAAATGGTTTGATAGGCAGCATTTCTGATTCATCAGGTGGGTCTAGAAATGCAAGTGTTTAGCATGGTACAAGGATCCAGGGACCATACTTTGAGAAACAATGTTTTAGATAGCAAACAATGTACAAGGGTAGTGATTCATATGTTATTGTGAATTCATTTAATTTAATGGCTTTCTTTCTAATAGCAATTCCAGATAAACTAGAGTTTAATAAATAAAGTTAAAAGGTGAGGCATAAGATTTTTTCCCAGGTAGATGTGCACTGGTGGAGTAAAAGCCAGAATGGGAATATTGGGCACCTGTAAACAAAAGCATATATGGAATAGTTTTTGTTAGTAAATGGGAGAGGGATGTGCAGAGGTGGAAAAAAAAGAACACCACTGAATATACTATTTGCACTATATTTATGGCTATTACTTTTTGCTACTTTTTGCCAATATTTCTGTTTGAACTATTTCATATTAGTTTCATCTTCTTTCCACTAGGCACTCCTTACATACAGTTTAAACCATTTCAGAACATGCTAAGGAAGTATTTGTCTGAAAATTGAATGAACGTATTTTGGTATGAGGAAAACTGTAATGTGGAAATATTTCTGTTTAGTCTACCAAGAACCAGGTGGGTTTGGAAAAGAAAATCATGTTTCTGTACAATAATTTTTCTGGTCAGTTCTCTGCAATTTGTTGGACTTTTTTTTAAAACACCATCTTGTATTTTTTATCTTTTATAATGTTGCTATTTGTCTCTGCTTGGGGCTTATCAATTACATAAACACATGCATGCTTCTTAAGACCCAGTTGCTACTCTCTGGCAGCCCTGCTTGTCAAAAAGACTTATTCACTAGTTTCCATCAGTTTAAGCATTAAGAATAATGTCTTTGGCTTGACCAGCAAGCTATTTTATTGTCTAACTAAACGTTTAATCTCTGCAGAAGCTCTTCATAACTTCCACTTCATAGCAGCACTAGTGACACTTCTTATTTTAACAGTGTCAAATTATGCCCAATTTATTTTGTTTGATTTCCTTGTTGTGAACTGTTATGTGTTCTCTAAACCTTCTTTCTGGAAGTTAACCCACAGCAGGGAGACTCTTGTCACAAGGTGACTTTACTAGCAGTACTTTCTCCTCGGTGATAGAATTGGCTCACCTGCCAGCTTCAAATGGCTTCCCCCAAACACATAATGGCTGCCTCCCACTGAGATCTGAAGCAACCCCCTACATCTTGGAACCTGGCCAAAGTGACACTGCTGAGATACACAAGTAGGAACTTTGTTATGTTTTCTGATGTGAAAATGGGACAATAGAACTGTGAACAAATCTCCTTAATTTGAGATTCTCCTTCTCAGTGGCTGCATGTTATAATCTTAAATTTGAAATAGGAAAAAATCTACATTTAATTTAATGTTTTATAATAGGAACATTATTTTGTAGAAAGATATTTGAAAAAATGAGCAACTTATAGAGATATGAATAGAAATCTTCAAAATACATAACACTATCAACTAGTAGCTTATAGCTATTTTTGTAGCACTGACATTTTTCTTTGGTTGTACTCCAAAATATTGAGCTATTTCTATTGTAGTTGAATAAAGGTAATTTATTTAGAAAGATACCATGCCCTACAAATAAAATATCCATAAGCATTATATTTTGACTTATTATAGTTTGTTATGTTGAAATCATGTAAGATTAACTTTCTATAACTGGAATTTTGAGAGAAGAGATTCTAGAATTTGAGTTTTAGGAAGTCAGTTCCTTTGGTTGCTTTGCTTCTCATCTCAACAGTGATGATTTTCAGTTTGTTTGGGGACAAATTATAGTGAAATGCATGCACAGTTCCCATTAGTGTCAATAGGAATTATGCACAGTGACGGAAGAATAGACGCCATATGTTTATGAGAAATGAATGATTTGAAGCATCTGTGAAGCATTCTTAAAGGCATCTCTATCACTGCATGCAATCCCAGCAAGGTTTTTTAAAAAACACAAGAATTGTATCTCATTATGTAGACTTTAAGGAGCATATCAGCACAACAACAAACACATGTTAGTTTTTTTATTTTGGTTTTACACATTATTTATTTAAACCACATCTGCCTTCTAAAGCATTTTTCAAAGCAATATTTTTACAAAGATTTTTAAAATAGCAAAACATTCACTTGGATTCTTTTGGATAAATAGTAGGGTTTCTAAAATATATATATATATATATTTTATTGCACTTTAGGTTCTGGGGTACATGTTGCAGATCATACAGGATTGTTGCATAGGTACCTACATGGCAACGTGGTTTGCTGCCTCCATCCTCCTGTCACCCATATCTGGCATTTCTCCCCATGTTATCCCTCCCCAACCTCCTTATCCCCTGCTGCCCCTCCCCTGTTCCCCAACAACAGACCCCAGTGTGTGATGCTCCCCTCCCTGTGTCCATGTGTTCTCATTGTTCAACACCTGCCTATGAGTGAGAATATAAAATGTTTGATTTTCTGTTCTTGTGTCAGTTTGCTGAGAATGATGGTTTCCAGATTCATCCATGTCCCTACAAAGGACACGAACTCATCATTTCTTATTGCTGCATAGTACTCCATGGCGTATATGTGCCACATTTTCCTTGTCCAGTCTATCATTGATGGGCATTTGGGTTGGTTGCAGGTCTTTGCTATTGTAAACAGTGCCACAGTGAACATACGTGTGCATGTGTCTTTATAGTAGAACTATTTATAATCCTTTGGATATATACCCAGTAATGGGATTGCTGGGTCAAATGGAATTTCTATTTCTAGGTCCCTGAAGAATCGCCACACTGTCTTCCACAATGGTTGAACTAATTTACACACTCACCAATGGTGTAAAAGGGTTCCTATTTCTCCACATCCTCTCCAGCATCTGTTTGTCTCCAGATTTTTTAATGATTGCCATTCTAACTGGCTTGAGATGGTATCTCAATGTGGTTTCAATTTGCATTTCTCTAATGACCAGTGATGATAAGCATTTTTTTTATATGTTCGTTGGCCTCATGTATGTCTTCTTTTGAGAAGTGTCTGTTCATACCCATCACCCACTTTTGAATGGGGTTGTTTTTTTCTTGTAAATCTGTTTTAGTTCTTTGTGGATTCTGGATATTAGCCCTTTGTCAGTTGGGTGGATTGCAAAAATTTTTTTCCATTCTGTTGGTTGCTGGTTCACTCTAATGATTGTTTCTTTTGCTGTACAGAAGCTCTGGAGTTTAATTAGATCTCATTTGTATATTTTGGCTTTTCTTGCCAATGCTTTTGGTGTTTTAGTCATGAATCCCTTGCTTATGCCTATGTCCTGAATGGTTTTGCATAGGTTTTCTTGTAGGGTTTTTATGGTGTTAGGTCTTATGTTTGAGTCTTTAATCCATCTGGAGTTAATTTAGTGTAAGGTGTCAGGAAGGGGTCCCGTTTCTACTTTGTGCACATGGCTAGCCAGTTTTCCCTACACCATTTATTAAACAGGGAATCCTTTCCCCATCACTTGTTTTTGTCAGCTTCATGAAAGATCAGATGGTGGTAGATGTGTGATGTTGCCTCCAAGGCCTGTGTTCTGTTCCATTGGTCTATATCTCTATTTTGGTATCAGTACCATGCTGTTTTGATTACTGTAGCCTTGTAGTATAGTTTGAAGTCAGGTAGCTTGATGCCTCCAGCTGTGTTCTTTTTGCTTAGGATTGTCTTGGCTATGCAGGCTCTCTTTTGGTTCCATATAAAGTTTAAGGTGGGTTTTTCCAGTTCTGTGAAGAGGTTCGTAGGTAGCTTGATGGGGATAGCATTGAATCTATACATTACTTTGGGCAATATGGCCATTTTCACAATATTGATTCTTCCTAACCATGAGCACGGAATGTTTTTCCATCTGTTTGTGTCCTTTCTTATTTCCTTGAGCAGTGGTTTATAGTTCTCCTTGCAAAGGTCCTTTACATCCTTTGTTAGTTGTATTTCTAGGTATTTTATTCTCTTTATAGCAATTGTGAATGGAAGTTTGCTCTTGATTTGGCTCTTTTTTATCTGTTACTGGTGTATATGAATGCTTGTGATTTCTGCACCTTTATTTTGTATCCTGAGTGTTGCTGAAGTTGCTTATCAATTTAAGGAGATTTTGGGCTGAGACCATGGGGTCTTTTAAATATACAATCATGTCGTCTGCAAATAGACACAATTTGGCTTCCTCTTTTCCTAATTGAATACTCTTTATTTCTTTTTCTTGCCTGATTGCTTTGGCTAGAACTTCCAATACTATATTGAATAGGACTGGTGAGAGAGGGCATCCTTGTCTAGTGCCAGATTTCAAAGGGAATGCTTCCAGTTTTTGTACATTCAGTCAGATGTTGGCTGTAGGTTTGTTGTAAATAGCTTTTATTATTTTGAGATACATTCCATCAATACCTAGTTTATTGAGAGTTTTAGCATAATGGGCTGTTGAATTTTGTCTCGAAGGCCTTCTCTGCATCTATTGAGATAATCATGTGGTTTTTGTCTTTGTTTCTGTTTATGTGGTGAATTACGTTTATAGACTTGCATATGTTGAACCAGCCTTGCATCTCCGGGATGAAGCCTACTTGATTGTGATGGATAAGCTTTTTGATGTGCTGTTGCAATCAGTTTGCCATTATTTTATTGAGGATTTTTGCATCTATGTTCATCATGGATATTGGCCTGAAGTTTTCTTTTTTTGTTGGGTTTTGGTATCAGGATGATGTTGGTCTCATAAAATGATTTGGGAAGGATTCCCTCATTTTGTATTGTTTGGAATAGTTTCAGAAGGAGTGGTACCAGCTCCTCTTTATATATCTGGTAGAATTCAGCTGTGAATACATCTGGACCTGGGCTTTTTTTGGTTGGTAGTCTATTAATTTCTGCCTCAACTTCACCCCTTGTCATTGGTCTATTCAGGGTTTCGACTTCTTCCTGGTTTAGCCTTGGGAGGATGCAAGTGTCCAGGCATTTATCGGTTTCTTCCAGGTTTACTGGTTTATGTGCATAAAGTTGTTTTGTGGTAATCTCTGATGGTAGTTTGTATTTCTGTGGAATCGGTGGTGATAACCCCATTATCGTTTTTTATTACATCTATTTGATTCTTCTCTCTCTTCTTTTTTATTAATCTGGCTAGTGGTCTGTCTATTTTTGTTGATCTTTTAGAAGAAACAGCTCCTGGATTTATTGATTTTTTGAAGGGTTTTTTATGTCTCTATCTCCTTCAGTTCTGCTCTGATCTTAGTTATTTCTTGCCTTCTGCTAGCTTTTGAGTTTTTTTTTATCTTGCTCCTCTAGCTCTTTCAATTTTGATGATAAGGTGTCAATTTTAGATCTTTCCTTGCTTCTCATGTGGGCATTTATTGCTCTAAATTTCCCTCTAGACACTGTTTTAAATGTGTCCCAGAGATTCTAGTACATGGTGTATTCGTTCTTGTTGGTTTTGAAGAACATCTTTATTTCTGCCTTCATTTCATTGTTTATCCAGTCAACATTCAAGAGCCAGTTGTTCAATTTCCATGAAGTTGTGCCATTCAGAGTTAGTTTCTTAATCCTGAGTTCTAATTTGATTGCACTGTGGTCTGAGAGACTGTTATGATTTCTGTTCTTTTACATATGCTGAGGAGTGATTTACTTCCAATTATGTGGTCAATTTTAGAGTAGGTGTGATGTGGTGCTGAGAAGAATGTATATTCTGTGGATTTGGGGTGAAGAGTTCTGTAGATCTCTATTAGGTTCGCTTGGTCTAGTTCTGAGTTCAAGTCCTGGATATCCTTGTTAATTTTCTGTCTCGTTGATCTGTCTAATATTGACAGTGGAGTGTTAAAGTCTCCCACTATTATTGTGTGGGACTCAGTCTCTTTGTAGGTCATTAAGAACTTGCTTTATGTATCTGGATGCTCCTGTATTGGGTGCAAACATATTTAGGATCGTTAGCTCTTCTTGTTGCATTGATCCTTTTACCATTATGTAATGCCCTTCTTTGTCTCTTTTGATCTTTGTTTGTTTAAAGTCTATTTTATCGGAGACTAGGATTGCAACTCCTACTTTTTTGGCTCTCCATTTCCTTGGTAAATCTTCCTCCATCCCTTTATTTTGAGCCTATGGTGTGTTCTTGCATATGAGATGGGTTTCCTGAATACAGCACACTGATGGTTTTTGACTTTTTATCCAATTTGCTAGTCTGTGTCTTTTTATCGGGACATTTAGCTCATTTACATTTAAGGTTAATATTGTTATGTATGAATTTGATCCTGCCATTTTGATGGTAGCTGGTTGTTTTGCCCATTAGTTGACATAGTTTTTTCGTTGTGTCAATGGTCTTTACCATTTGGTATGTTTTTGGAGTGGCTGGTACTGGTTTTTCCTTTCTATGTTTACTGCTTCTTTCAGGAGCTCTTGTAAGGCAGTCCTGGTGGTGATGAAATCTCTCAGCAATTGCTTGTCCATAAAGGATTTTATTTATCCTTTGCTTATGAAGCTTAGTTTGGCTGGATATGAAATTCTAGGTTGAAAATTCTTTAAGGATGTTGAATATTAGATCCCACTCTCTTCTGGCTTGTAGGGTTTCTGCTGAGAGATACAATGTGAGTCTGATGGGTTCCCTTTGTGGGTAATCTGACCTATCTCTCTGGCTGACCTTAACATTTTTTCCTTCATTTCAACCCTGGTGAATCTGACAATTATGTGCCTTGGGGTTGCTCTTCTTGAGGAATATCTTCATGGCATTCTCTGTATTTTCTGGACTTGAATGTTGGCCTGAATTGCTAGGTTGGGGAAGTTCTCCTGGATAATATCCTGAAGAGTGTTTTCCAGCTTGGATTCATTCTCTCCATCACATTCAGGTACACCTATTAAACGTAGATTAGGTCTTTTCACATAATTCCATATTTCTTGGAGGCATTGTTCATTTATTTTCACTCTGTTTTCTTTAATCTTGCCTTCTCATTTTATTTCACTGAGTTGATCTTCAATCTCTGGTATCCTTTCTTCTGCTTGGTCAGTTTGGCTATTGAAACTTGTGTATGTTTCAAAAAGTTCTGGTGTTGTGTTTTTCAGCTCCATCAGGTCATGTATATTCTTCAAGCTGTTTATTCTCATTAGCATTTTGTCAAACCTTTTTTCAAGGTTCTCAGTTTCTTTGAATTGGGTTAGAATATGTTCTTTTAGTTCAGAGAAATTTGTTATTACCCACCTTCTGAATTGGTTTCTATCAATTCATTAGATTCATTCTCCATTCAGCTTTGTTCCCTTGCTGATGAGGAGTTGTGATCCCTTGGAGGAGGAACGGCTTTCTGGTTTTGGGTGTTTTCTTCCTTTTTTTCACTGGTTTCTTCCCATCTTTGTGGCTTTATCTACCTGTGGTCTTTGTAGTTGGTGACTTTTGGATGGGGTCTCTGAGTGGACATCCTTTTTATTCATGCTGAAGTTATTTCCTTCAGTTTCTTAGTGTTCCTCCTAACAGTCAGGCCCCTCTGCTGTAGGACTGCTGGAGGGCCACTCCAGACACTGCTTGCCTGGGGATCACCTGCAGTGGCTGCAGAACAGTAAGGGTTGCTGCCAGTTTCTTCTTCTGTTATCTTCATCCCAGAAGGATACCCACCAGATATCATTCCGAGCTCTCCTTTATAAGGTATCTCTTTAGGTATATGGGGGTTGGGGAGCTGCTTGAGGAGACAGTCTGTCCCTTATAGGAGCTCAAGTGCTGAGCTGGGAGCTCTGTTGTTCCATTCTGAGCTGCTGGGCAGGTACGTTTAGGTCTGCTGCAGCAGAACTCATAACCACCGTTTTTCCTAGTTGCTCTGTCCTGGCAAGGTGGGGCTTTATTTATAAGTTCCGCATGTGCTGCTGCCTTTTTTCAGAGATGCCCTGCCTACCATGGAGGTAGCCTAATCACAGTCTGCCAGCAGAGGCATTGCTGAGCTGCCGTGGGCTCTGCCCAGCTGCTCTGTGAACTTCCTTGTGGTTTTGTTTACAGAGTTATACTTAGAACTGCCTCGGTAATGGTGGTCTGCCTCAGTAATGGTAGACTGCCTTGGTAATGGCAGTCTGCCTTGGTAATGTCGGATTGCCTTGGTAATGTCGGACTGCCTCAGTAATGGCAGACTGCCTTGGTAGTAGTGTATATCCTCAGTAATGGCTGACCCCCTTTCCCCCACAGAGCTGGATCATCCCGGGTCCAGCTGTGCTTGCTGCGAAACTCTCAATCCAGAGTGTTTGAGATGGCTGGTCTTTGTGGGGATGGTAACTTTCAAGCCAGATCACCTGGCTTCCTGTTTCAGCCCCCTTTTTTCAGTTAAATGGGTAGCTCTGTCTACCAGGCATTCCAGGTGCGAGTTCAAACAGCCACCCAGATTTGTGTGAGTTTTTTTGTGGAGACCTGCTGTGCTGGCTGAAACAGCTATGCTGGAAACTTGTGGCGATTTTCAGCCTGGGGATCTCCTGGTCTGTGGGCAGTAAAAATTTGTTTGGAAATGTGGTGGTCACTCACCCTCTGCATTGTTCTTGCTAGGAACTGTCCTCCATAGCTGTTGCTATTCAGCCATCTTGGATCCCCCCACATGTTAGTTTCAAACAATACACTACATTGAACATTTCTGTAAGTGTAAAAGCAACTTCAAAGTATAAGCATCCTCTTCCAAAAAATAATATTTCTGTGCAATGTCTGGCGCATGTACATGTTCATATGCTTTAATAAAGTATTAGCATTATTATTATCAAATCCCAGTCAGCTATCATAGAGCCATGCTTGGCAAATATTTTTAAAATCTTTTAATTTTGGAATAATGTTAGATTTGTAGAAAATTGCAAAGATAGTACATAGAATTTCTGTGTACTCCCCATTTAATTTCCCCTAATGCTGACAGCTTACATAAACATGATACATTTGTCAAAATTAAGCAATTTACATAGAAACAATATAATTAATATACTTTATTCAGAATTCAGCATGTCCTTTTCCTATCTTATCATCAAATCTAGTGTACTGTGATACATTTAATCTTCATCTCTTTAATCCCTATGGCAATCCCCCTCTCCACACTTTTTATAATCACATTGACAGTTATGGGGAGTACTGGTTAGGGATTTTTTAGAATATGCTTCAATTTGTAGTCATCTGATTTTTTCTCATTATTAGGCTGGGGTTATGAGTTTTTGAAAGAATACCATAGAGGTAAAATACCCTTCTTATCACATCAGGACATATATTATATCAACATCACTTACCAATGTAGATGTTAACCCTAATTACTTAGTTAAGGTTATGTCTGCTCAATTTCTCCATTGTAAAAGTACTAACATTTTTTTCTACACTAATCATTGGCAGTTAGTCACTGAGTCCAATCTATTGTCAAGGGGAAGGAAAATAAACTCTATCTCTTGGAGGGAGGAGTATCTACAAATGTTATTTAGATCTATTCTGTAAAGATTTGTCACTTCTTAATTGATTAATTCATATCTTCAAATAAGTATTGACTCAACAGTATTTATTTTACTCTTTTGGTTATAACACAAAACTATTTTTGTTAATTTTGATACTCAAACAACAGCTTTGACCAGTAGAAGCTTTTTTAGGTTGGCTCCTATATCCTTTATTTATTGATACATAATAGTTGTACATATTTATGGGGTACAGTGAAATTTGTTACATGCATAGAATTTGTAATGATCAAGATATTTTGGGTAGCCATCACCTTGAATGTTGATCTTTTATATATTTTTGAGCATTTCAAATTATCATTTTTAGTTATTTTGAAATATATAATATATTGTTGTTAACTAATCACCCTATTCTGCTTTCAAACATTAGGACTTACTTTTTTAAATCTGTGTGTTTGTGCCCCTTAACCAACATCTCTTTATTTCCCCAAACTACCTACTCACCCTTTTCAGCCAAGGGTATTTATCATTCTACCTTCCACCTCCATGAGATCAACTTTTTTTAGCTTCCACATATTTTGTATATCCTTTATTCATTTCTTTCTTATTGTTTGGTTAACATTGTGGTTTGGTGGTTATCTGTAGTGGTAATATTCTCTTCTGTCTTTGCTCTACCAGTGGGTTTTATACTTTCATGGATTTTCATTATGATAGATTTTGTCCCTTTGCTTCCAGGTATAAGACTCCCTTAAGCATTTCTTATAAAATGAGTCCAGTGGTGATGAATTCCCTCAGCTTTTGCTTGTCTGGGAAAGATTTTATTTCTCTTTCATTTATGAAGGATAACCTTGGAGGATATACTATTCTTAGCTAGCAGGTTTTTTCCCAACCCTTTGAATATTTCATCCCATTTTCTTTTGGTCTTTAAGGTTTCTTTTTTTAATTTTTAATTTTTGTGGGTACATAGTACATGTATATATTTATAAGATCCATTTGATATTTTGATACTGGCATACAGTGCATAATTATCACAACAAGGGATACTGTCACCCCAAGAATTTATCCTTTTTCTGTGTTACGAATAATCCAATTATACTCTTTTAGCTATTTTTATATGTACAACAAATTATAGTTATTATAATACATATACACAATGGAGTACTATTGAGCTATGGAAAAGAATAAGATCCTGTCATTTGCAACAATATATATAGGATTGGAGGTCATTGTGTTATGCAAAATAAGCTAGGCCTAGGAAGATAAACTTTGCATTTTCTCACTTGTTTCTGGGAGCTAAAAATTAAAACAATTGAACTAATGGAGCTATAGTGGAGCTACAGTGGAAAAATGGATAACAGAGGCTGGAAAGGGTAGTAGGGTTGGGGGAGTGGAGATGGTTAATGGATACAAAGACATAGGTAGATAGAATGGATAACATCTGGCCTGTAAGGTTTCTACTAAAAAACCCACTATTAATCTGAAGGTGGTTTACTTATAAGTGACTAAATGCTTTTCTCTTGCTATTTTTAGAATTATCTCTTTGTCTTGGACTTTTGACAGTTTCACTATAATATGTGAATGGAGAAGACTTTTCAAATTGCATTTATTTGGGGATTGCTGAGCTTCCTTTATCTGGATATTTAAATCTCTTGCTAGACTTCAGAAGTTTTCAACTATTGTTTTGTTAAATGCGTTTTCTATTCTTTTTGTTTTCTGTTTGCCTTCTGAGACACTCAAAATTTAAATATTTGGTTACTTTATAATATTCCATATGTCATATAGGCTTTTAAAATTTATTCTTTTTTAAATAAGGTTTTTCTGACTGGGTTATTTCTAAAGAATTGTTTTCAAGTTCTAAAATTCTTTTTTTTCTGTTTGATCTAGTCTATTGCTTAAGCTTTTAAATGTATTTTGTATTTCATTTAATTAATTCTTGGTTTCCAGAACTTTTGTTTGGTTACTTTTGTTTTTTTTAAATGACATCTATGTCTTTGGTAAATTTGCATTCATTTCCTCAATAGCTTTTCTGATTTTTTTCTGTATTATTAATCTGCATTCTCTTGCATCTCACTGAGCTTCTTTAATATTATTATTTTGAATTCTTTTGTGGGATTTCATAATTTTTGTTTAATTGGAATCTGTTGATAGGGTATTCTTTTTTTTTCCGTTTTAAGTGTCATATTTTCCTGCTTTTTCATGTTTCTTGTGTCCTTACATTAACATCCACACATCTGGTGTAACAGTTGCTTCTTCTAAATTTTTGAGTTTGCTTTCATAGGGGAGGAGTTTTTCTAAAGATGTATCAATAGTGTTGGTTGGGCAGGGTACTTTGGCTTTGACTCTGGGTAAGTGCAGTAGTGTTTTCTCTGTATGATCTTTGGCTGAAAACAGTGTCAGTGTTGTCTATAATTTTCTCAGTCGCTTATGGTGTGGTTGTTAGTGGAGGCTGTGGTGAATTTTTGCTGATGATATGGATGTCAGATGGGCCAGTCCTTGGGTTCCAGTGGTGGTAGCAGTGATTTGAGCCTATCTTTCTTAGGCCCCAGGATGACATATGATAAAGACAGTGGGTTTAGGCAGATTGATTCTTGGGTTTTCAGACATCTTACTTAAGTGCTAGCCATGGCAGCAGTGGGCCAGGTAAATGAGCAGGTCCTTGGAACCCTGAGCAGTAGGTGTGGAGTGGGCTATGGCAGTAGCAGTGGAAGGAAAACCTTCTAGATTACAAGCTGCCTGTGCTGGTGTTGGCAGTGACTGTGATGAGCTGGGTAAGCCAGTCTCCTGCAGGTGGAATGTGGGGGTGGGTGATAGCTGTGATGGCAGCAGCAGGTTCAGTGGGCCCATCCTCCGGCCTTCAGGAGGAATATTCAGGTGTACATTAGCTCCTATACTCTTTTGACATGTCTACATACCTTCTCTTATTTTTAGATTTTTGAATACTTATTCTCTTTTTGATACTACAAGATGCTCCAGATTCATCCTATATTTTTCTTGTTCCAATTGTAAAATCACTCATTTCTTTACAGAGCCCTGGGTTTTCTTATTGAAGATTATATTTAGAAATCAAAATCCAGGTGCTAGGTAAGCTTATTATTACTGGGATTCACTGTGTCTAGATGCTCTTGGTGCATAGTGCTAGGGAATATTGTATGTATACTAATATACATATTTACATTTCCGTATCTTTCTAGTGATATATTAAAATAAACATGAACTTGTACTTATATCAGTAACTCTAATGCAGGGTAACATGGTTCATTTAAATCTCCCTGTCTCCTTTGTTTATTTGTAATCTTTTCCTGTTATAATGAGAAACCTGGCACCTATTATTTATAATTTTTTTATTTGTTCAAATAAGTAAATGCATTCAAATAAGTAAGGTATATGACATATATATAATTTTAGAAGTGCTAATCCATTCCTGGTGTGGAAAAATGGTTAGAGAACAATGACTGTGTGCAGTTATTTTTATCTTTATCTTTGCCGTACCATTTTCCTAAGTTGCTTAGGTCAGCTCCTCGCCTCCTGCCACACTCCCCCAAACCTGCACTTTAGTGATTTCATATCACAGACATGTGTGATACAATTGGACTAATTTGTTAGAATCTGCATTTCATCCTAAATCCCTCAATATCCTAGTTTTTAAAACATTTGAGAAAAATGGTCTGCAATTCTATATTTTTCTGCACTCTGCTTGCATTAATGTTATCAGTTAGTCATTTTAAATCTTAATCCTTTTCTAATATGAGCATTTAATTCTATAAATTTTCCTCTAAATGCTGTGTTAGCTGCATCCACAAACTTTGACCTATATTTTTATTTTCTTTTACTTCACAATTTTTTTTTTTTTAGACAGAGTTTCACTCTGTTGCCTAGGCTGGAGTGCAATAGCATGATCTCAGCTCACGGCAAGATCTACCTCCTGGGTTCAAGCGATTCTTGTGTCTCAGCCTCCCAAGAAGCTGGGATTACAGGTGCCTGCCACCATGCCTGGATAATTTTTGTGTTTTTAGTAGAGATGAGGTTTCACCATGTTGGTAGAGATGAAGTTTCAAGACCATGTTGGCCAGGCTGGTCTTGAACTCTTGACCTCAGGTTATCCACCTGCCTTGGCCTCCCAAAGTGCTGGGATTACAGGCCTGAGCCACCATGCTTGGCCTAGTTCACAATATTTTTAATTGTTTTGAGCTTCTGTGTGTCACAGGTTATTTTAAAATGTGCTGTTTAATTTCTCAATATTTGGTCATTTCCAAGTATCTTTCTATTATTTATTTTTTGTTTAATCAATTATAGTCTGAGACCACATTTTGTACAGTTTCTATTACTTCAAGTTTATTTTCTTGTTTCATAGCCCCTCTTCCCCCCCAAAAAAATCTATTTTGGTGAGTGTTTCACATGCACTTGGGAAGAATGTGTATCCTGCTGTTGTTGGGTGGCATATTTTATGAGTATCTGTTATATTAAGTTGGCTAATAGTGTTGGTTAAGTCTCCAATTTCCCTACTGATTTTTTGCCTACTTATTCTATTAATTACTGAGAGAAAAATGTTGACGTTCCTAACTCTACTTTTCAGCTCATCTATTGTCTATATCTTTTTTCCACACATCTTAGTACTTGCCTTATGTACTTTGAAGTTCTATTGTTAATACACATGTACAATTTTTGTCCTTTTTAGAATTGATTTCATTATTATCCAATGTCCTTCTTTATGCTTAATAATATCCCTTGTTGTAAAGTTTATCTGAAAGTAATATAATCATTCCAGCTTACTTTTAGTTGGTGGTCACATGCTATAATTGTTACTATCCTTTCACTTTATCTAATCTGTGTCTTTACATTTAAAGTATGTTGCTGTGAGATAGCATATTGCTTTGTGTTGCAGTTTTTGTCCATTCTGATGGCCTCTGTTATTTAATAGATGTGTTTAGATCATTCAGATTTAAAGTGATTATTGAGGAGAGATCCAAGATGGCTGATTAGCAGCAGCTCAGGATTATAGCTCCCAGTGAAAGTGCAGAGAGCAAGTGGATGCCGCACTTTCAGACGAATTTTTGTTGCCCACAGAATGGGAGATTCCCAGCAGAAGAGCCCACGGGTCACCTGTGCGACTCTTTTGGCTGGCGCAGCTGTTTTGCCAGCGCCCTGGCACGGCGCTTCTCAGTGCAGAGTATACGGGACGGGCGCGGCTGGTCCCATCCCCACAAGAATAGCAATTGGAAGCGCTGAGGACTGAGAGTTTCACAGCAAGCACAGTGGAACACGGGAAGGTCCAGCTCTGTGGGGAACGGGCATCTGCCAAAGGAAAACTAAGAAACAGAAAAAAATTCATCACTGGACGGAGAGAGATCCAAGATGGCCAATTAGCAGCAGCTCAGGATCGTAGCTCCCAGTGAAAGTACAGAGAGCAAGTGGACGCTGCAATTTGAGATGAATTGTTGTTGCCCACAGAGTGGGAGATTTCCGGCAGAGGAGCCACACGGGTCGCCAGTGTGACTCTTTTGGCTGGTGCAGCTGTTTTGCCGGCACCCCGGAGCGACACTTCTCAGTGTGGAGTATACAGGACTGGGTGCCCTTTTAGTTGGGCTCAGCTGGTCCCATCCCTACAAGGAGAACAGCAATTGGAAGTGCTGAGGACTGAGAGTTTCACAACAAGCACAGCTGAACCTGGGAAGGCCTAGCTCTGTGGGTAAGGGGCATCCGCCAAAGGAAAACTAAGAAACAGAAAAAACTTCATCACCAACAAGCTGGACGTCCACTCAGAGACCCAATCTGAAAGTCAGCAATTACAAAGACGACAGGTGGATAAATCCACAAAAATGAGAAGAAACCAGTGCAAAAATGCTGAGAACACCCAAAATCAGAATGCCTCTCCTTCTACAGGGGATCGCAGCTCCTCATTAGAAATGGAACAAGGCCTGATGGGGACTGAATGTGATGAACTGACAGAATCAGGCTTCAGAAGGTGGATAATAAGAAACCTCTGTGAGCTAAAAGAGCATGTTCTAACCCAATGCAAAGAAACTAAGAACCTTGAACGAAGATTTAACAAAATGCTAATGAGAATGGACAACTTAGAGAAGAATATAAGTGAATTCATGGAGCTGAAAAACCAACACGAGAACTTCGCGAAGCATGCACAAGTTTCAACAGCTGAATTGACCAAGCAGAAGAAAGGATATCAGAGGTTGAAGATCAACTCAATGAAATAAAATGAGAAGGCAAGATGACAGAAAAAAGGGTAAAAAGGAATGAACAAAGTCTCCAAGAAATA